>CABFWB010004606.1:44534-56574 GCA_902151455.1 Timema bartmani
GGGGGGGGGAGGTGGAGAGGGGCGAGGGGCGAGGAGTATGGGTAGAATGGGTGTCCTTATTGTGATGGTGGTGGAGTCCTATACAATAGATGACAAATAATTTTTTAACATTATTCAATTTTGTAGAAACAAGCTGCTGCTACCTTTCGCTTCCATTTTGCCGCGAGTCATAATATATTAAAATAAAAAACAACTTCTTAAATAACGTGATATTTCTGTACGTATACAATGCGTCTTAGCGTTTCGGTAGAAGATCTCCTTGAATCCTTTTTGAAGCAATTGAAATATTAAAAAAAAAGAACTTGTAAGTGGTATGGATTCTATAAGAGTTCAATGAACCGTAGTAGGGCTTTGCGAGAAACAAAGTTTACAGAAAATACAAACTTTTTTTGCGATCAGCTTTGATACTATTTTACTGTAATGTTAATGATATTTTATAGTTATTGATAATATCTATCAAAAGTGATAGTTGAAAATCACATGAATTGATGTATGAGTAGATCTAGTAGCTTTTATAGCTGTCAAATTAGGTTCTTCCTATGAAAATTGGACTGTAAAATCCTAGGTATTGAGGAGGAACACAACATTACATATAATTATTAATACTTTCGGTTGTGGTGGTGGAGGGATGGGGTGGCTAGCTACCAATAAATACATTTGCTCTTTATCGGTACAACCCTGATTGGAACTCAATTATTTCAAGTTCCTGTAGTTTGGGTTATTTACTTATTAAGTGATCTGCAAGTGTTTAAACGATGGCACTGGTTTTGAGCGCGGAGCGGCGCTCCGGCTGATTATTAGAAAATTATTATTATTATTATTATTATTAGCACCGCGTCTTACTACCCGTTCGGGTTATACGCAGTTTATTAGAAAAAAATAAAAAAAATATATATATATAATTTTATCTGTAAATTAGAGTTGTATATCTTTAATATGGATAAATGAAACTTGACTTTTCAATTACAATTTATATTAACTAAAAGCTAGTTAAATTAATTATAGTTACAATGGGCGTAGGGAGAATTTAATTCTTTGAAAAGCGTTTCAAAATCGTAGGTTTATGACATGTTGACTATTAAGACTTACTATTAAGTCCTAAGGGATAATATTGTTATATTATACATTAGTCCTGGAACTTTTTTTGTGTAAGAGGAAAGGGGGCAAGTAACAATTTTTTTTATAGAATTTATACCCTCCTTTTCTTCAGTTAATGTTAAGAAATTGGTCTAGAAGTTATTTGTAGTGATCCTCGGTTTTGAGAAATTTTGAAAATTATAATCTTTAAAAAGTTATTTAGAAAAGTACTCACTCTCCCTCAACCCCCGGAATTTTTGGAAATCTAGATAATTCTAGAGGCTATTTGGAGTAATCCTCCTTCAACATATTATTTTTAAAAATTGGGTGTCTCTAAAAGCAATTTTAAGTCATGTTCATCAGATATTTTTTATAATTTAGATTCTCTGTAATCTATTTGAAGTGGTCCTCATACAGATTTTTTTTTAATTTGGATGTTTCTAAAAGCTATTTGGAGTGTTCCTCTCCTGATTTTATTTTCAAAAATTAGATCCTCTAAAATTTATTTGAAGTGGTCTTCCCCCAAAATACTTTTTTGAATATTACATTATTTTAGAAGATAATTGGAAGGGTCCTTGTTTGGATTAAAAAAATAATGATATGCATGCTTCATGCAAATGTGGCTACCTTTCCTCTAATTTATATTTTTCTCATTCTTAATACATTATAAATCTTAGTATGTATATATACATACACACACACACACAGCCCAAAGGGGTAATAAGAGGTGACAAAGAAAAAAGTAAAAATTACCAATCGCATTTCATTCACCCTAGTTGTAAAAAAATTCTAGTCATTAATTACCAAACAAACATCAAAGCAAACCGTTCTGGCCCTATTCCAGATATAGAACTAGTAGTAGGAGATTATAATTCACATAGTGCTATAAATTAAATTATCATGGTTTAAAATAGACTTCCCAATAAACATTTGGCCTTGTCTGGCGCAGCATCAATATAACATCATCCATTTACTAAACATCAATAAACAGATTTATTTCACAGACTTATTTTCACCTCGTCTTACTACCCGCCTGGCCCCTCCACATATTTAAAATTATTAGGTAGATACAATGTACGTTTCAACCTCGATGGCTTTGAGGTAAATTGTTTGCCTCAGAACTCGATGTTCATGGGTTCAAACCCAGCTGAGATCGACGGATTTTTTTTGAGCGATAAAAGTCCTTAGCACAACTGCCTTAGTAGGGGAAATAAAAGCCGTAGGTCCAATGTCGATTGTGGCATGTAAAATAGTTCTGGAAGATTTGTGAAAATACTTTTCCAGAAAAAACTGGTAGGCTCTTTAAAGGTCGCTCATAGAAATGTATTGTGGAAGGCAACAGGGAATCACTACACTTCCAGAACGCCCCTAGTAAATGTGATTTCTACCAAATGATGCAGCTGGCACTAACCAGCCGAAGGACTGAGTTCATGCCTAGCTCTGGATGGATATAAATCCCATCAAACGAACCTTTGGGCTGTTGACTTAAAGAAGAAGATAAGGAAAGTATAATGCAGTGTAAATGTAAGCCTACGCTCATTTGCGTGGAGGAGGAATGGATAGCCACAAAGGGAAATCCATTCTTAGTACACCTGGTTGTGACTCGAACCTTGACCTCCTCGCCCCAACAATCCAATGTATTGCGGGATTGACCTTGTTCCCACTAATGTAGTCTCGGGCCAGTTTTTGTCGCGCGCGACTGTACACACCAAGCTATCTACTTTTCTCTGGTGTGTACTGCCCCACTCACACCAGCGATATTTTTGTAATTCATAAAGTAGAGAAAATTGTACTTAAATAATAATGGCAGCCATCCCTAAATAACCAGCGAATTAATAATTACGAAATTTACGACTTGCATTTACACGGTAATTGTTTTTACCTTGGTTTTGGGATTAATTTAATGCAACCAATATAAATAAAATTCCTCACAGGAAATGTTTGATGTATTACGGGTAGTGTGCGAAATCCGGATAGTGTCGAGATTAGCTGGGAGATGTCAACATTATCCAAGTGCAGTGGATAAAGTCAGAAATAGAAGGTAATTTATTTCAATTTTGACCTTATCCAGATAATCACATTAATAAGCAAGACTTGAATAACGTTGAACACTTTTGGTAAAACTAAGCACGTGTGAGTACGGATCATATTTTGGAACATTATTTTGATTTCTGAAATTGGATCATAGTGATGCACTAATATTTGAAGTACTTCATTTTGATTCTTTCTATTCCTCCTAAACAAACCAAACCTAGCCTAAGTTCACCTAATAAAATCTAGATTATCATAACCGAGTCTAATTTAACCTAACTAACCTAACCTCAACCCTAGAATTTTGATATTTTCCAAGTTTGAGAGGATAATGTTGATATTAATCGGATAAACTTCAATAAACATTATTCAATCACCTCTAATTTAACATTATTCACGAATGTTGGATAATTTCAACATTATCTGGATAATATTGACTTCATTTAAGCTCAGACTTAGCCCGTAGTATATCCATTAAAAGTTTAATGTATATTTTGAAATAGTCCAATATATTTTGTTAAATTATTAATAGATCTATAAAATAAATTTAGTTAAAATCTTTATTCAAACTGATTTTAAAAAAACACAAAGATATATCCTTTAACTTTTGTTAGAAAGAACATAATATCTTTGTTCCATTTTCCATTCTGACTGCATGCATGTTTTCTTCACATATGCCTGTAATTGCTGAATACGATAGCCTGCACTACCAGTAAATTACAACTTTTCATGATAACTATTTGGTTTTTCTAATTACTTAATATTAATTAATTAGTTGGTTGTTACAAGGGTAACAGTTGACATGTACTAATGGAAACATCACCTGTGTGTACGGGTCATGAGAGCCGTAACTAATCATTGACTAGGTTTTACTCATTACAAACAGCTGACGACGTACTCAAGGTTGTATTGTCTTCGTTTTTTGCTTAGCCTAGCAAAAATTGGATGATTTTGACAACCACGTAAGATATTGATAAATAAAAAATGATGAAATAGTGAGACTGTCGTGGAACAAGTTTGAAATAAATGGTTGTACAGTCTCCGTCACAAAATATGGCATGCTTTTCCTATAATATTGATAAGTATGGCAATTTTTTTTTGCGACCAAAATGTTTTGATGTTTTGATTTTTTATTATTTTTTTAAATTTATTCATATAAGCTGATTTTTTTAGTGTTGTACTCACTACTGTATGTTGGGGTAGAGTTATCTATATTCACATTTGTACTTAACTAAAGGAGAACACGCCTCATATTCGTATCACTGGGCACACAAACCTAACGTCAAGCTCGTATAATCTGGTTTGGAGGTGAAGTAGAGATCGGGGATCAAATCCCGGCTCAGTGTATTGAGGATGATTTTTCGTCAAAAATCCTTCATATTACTCTCTCTCTCCATGGGAATGTGGATACCCTTTCCATGCACACACCGTTTGTGTAATTAAATGAGGATATACCAGATGGATTGAAAGATTTGGGGAAAAATTGATAAAAAAAAGAATAGATTACTCTTATCTTGGCTATAGTGTAATAATATTACTCTTATCTTGGCTATAGTGTAATACAACGTATGTACCCTTCGCTTATTCTGCAAGGTAGCAAACTGGTGCAGCTTAATAAGACCGGCTCATAGTGTAATCTGTCAAGGTAATTGTTACCCTTCAGGGTAAACAGGGTTTACACTACTATACTAATTATTATATTTACAATTGGATGCAATAACTGGTGTTGCCCAGGTGAAGCTATCAATCTTGTGAAATTTATCTTTGGACTTTAGGTATCATTTCTTCTGAAACATCTTTCTGTGTCCAAGGGAGACATTTTCTACAATTTTTTTTTTCTACCCGAAACATAAATTCCTACTTGCTGATCAAATAAGATAGAAAACAAATCAATAGTATACTAAGCTCTGGGAGTGAACAAAGCAACTATCGAATACTTTTTAGCAACACAAACTGGTGGTCACATAGTCTAAAGCGTCAGACTCACAATATTTGTAAATTAAAGAAACAATACACGCGAGGGTCACACCTTAAAGTTGCTCAGAGCTTATGCCAAGTTTTGTCTCTCTAGGTTTCTTGGTTTTGGAGTTTTACATACACAAATACACACTATATTTTATTTAAATGATATTATTTTAAACAATAATGTAACTTATTGTTTTAATGAGTGAAGATAAGCAGTAATTATTTTCATTAATAATGTAGATGAAGATCCAAGAAATCTTACTATAATTATCTTTACATAATAACCTGGTCTGGACCAGGGGCGGCTTAAGGGCCGGGTGAACCGGGTGGCTTCCCGGGGTGTCAGCTTGAGGAGGAGGGGGGGCCCAAACAGCACACCGACCTAACCTAACATAATTTGGGAAGGTATGAAAATAATTCCCGAACTTCACAACTCCAAACTTAACGTAACCTGGGCTTAATAGTGGAGTTGCTAGTCATAACATTCATTCACTTTTTGATACTAGCATGAAATTTGACATAATGGTACAGTTTTATTGGTGAATAAAATGGAGTATTGTGTCACTCTTAAAAAGTTATTTTACATCCGCCATCTTAAAAAAAATTGTGACTTAAAATGTTATTTTGCAATTCATTGCAATCGTTCATTATATTAAAATTAAAGAAGCGAACATTGTCTACAAAACATGTTCTGATAGTTTTCTTTGTAATCCTAATTATTTTCGTACAATCTCTAAGTTAAACGTTTGTACCATTGTTTGATAACCATTTATGGAGTATCCCCTTCATAATATTTTCTTATCACGCCCAGGCTACGTTAGGTTTGGAGTTGCTAGGTTTGGCATGGGCATAGGGAAAATTTAATTTTTGTTTCTTGGCGAGGAGGTGTTCAAAACCGTAAGCTTATGACATGAAGTTAAGACTTAGGTTATATAAAACCCTAAGAATTGAGATCATTGTTATGTTATACAATAATGGTGGGACTTTATTTGAGTGAGAGGGGGCGGGGGCAAGAATCAAAAAAGTTTTTTCTGGACTTTCTACCTTCCTCTCCCCAAGCTAATGCTAAAAAATTGGATGCTCCTATAAGCTATTTGAAATAGTCCTTGTTAGAAATTTTTTGAAAATCATACAGTTTTAACAACTATTTAGAATATTGCTCCCTCTAAATATTTTGAAATTTGGATGGTTCTAGACGATATTTGAAGTAGTCCTCCCTTGGCAAATTTTTGAAAACTGGACGCCCCTAAAAGCTATTTTAAGATTATTTTTTTATAAACTAGCTTCCTTAGAATCTATTTGAAGTGGTGCTCACCCAGAATTTTTTTTTTAAATTCGGAATGCCCTAAAAGCTATTTAGAATGTTCTTCGCCTTTTAAAAAAAAATTAGATTCATCTTTGAGTTATTTGACAAACAATTTCTTTTAATTGAATGCCCTTAGGCGCTATATAGAATGGCCCTCACCTGGGTTTTTTTCTATCATGCCCAGGCTACGTTAGGCTTATAGTTGTTGATTTTGGGGATTATTATCATAGTATCCTATTATCTCCCGTTTTATATAAGGGGGTGCCAAAATGCTATCCCGCCCGGGTGCAACATTTACCTCGAGCTGCACCTGTTCTGGACGTGTTAATCACTTAATTAAACAATGTAAATAAATTAAGCGTTTGGTAATGTATTGTATTGTATAGCAGCTCTGTCGATTAACCTTGGCTTCTGAATTTGTTGGGGGAGTGCTAGGCTCACTTTTTTAAATGCAAGGTGAAGTCGAAGCGAAGCAAAGTCGAGGATAAGCTTTTTGTTGCTGTCTTAATATAAAACTTATTTTATTTATCAAGTGTATCAAGCTAGAGAGAAAGGCTTAGAAAAAAAACAAAATGCATTATATTATTTTTTGTTGATATATTTGAATGCATCCATGTTTAAGTTTCTTCTTCTTCTTAAGTCAACAACCCGAAGGTTGTTTGATGTGACACCTGAAGTTAGGAATGCACTCATCCCTTCTGCTGGTTAGTGCTACCTGCACTTTCTGGTAGATATCTTATGTAATAGGGGAGTTTAAGAAGTGTGATGGTTCTTCGTTGCCTTCCACACTGATTTTCTATGAGCGTGCGCTAAAGGGATTGCCAATTTTTCCAGGAAAGGTACTTTAACATACCTTCCAGGATTCTCTTGCATGCCACAATCGGCATGGGTTGGACGAATTTACTTCCCCTGCAAAGGAAGTTGTGCTACAAATTTTTATCTATAAAGAAAAATCCATTCACCCCAGTTAGGTTTGAACCAACGAACGTCGGCTGCTAAGGCGAACACTTTACCCTAAGACCGCCGAGTTTGACCACGCTATAGTTGTTATTTAATCACTAGTCGGTGTTAAAATATTTTTATATTTGAAATATGTCACAACTAGTTAGATATTTAAAATATTTTCATGATACCTCGATGTTTCCTATTCCTTCCAAATACGGTACATCAAAGATGCTTTGGTTACTGTGGGTATCGAAGGTGAAAGAAGCTTTAATCTTCGACCTCGACATTTTGAAACTTCGCACAACCCTAAAAAACTAGAGTTTTTAAAATATATTTTAGAAACACTTTAAACATAAACTTAATCTCATGGTATAAGGCAGGGGTTGACAATCTCACGGCCCGCAGACTGACTTTGTCTGGACCAAAAAAGATTTAGCCAACAAACAATTATTTTGTTCATAAAAATATACTAATAACTATTATTACTGTATGAGAAGCATAAAGTTGAAATTTATGTGCTCGATATTTTTTCAAAACCAGCCTACCAATTTTTTTTAAAATTTCATACGGCCCACGATGACAATAAGGCATCAAAGCTCACAAACAGACTGAATTGATGGTGATGGGGAGGTTGAGGCTAGAATGACGAACAGGTGCATTTGGGGGTAGTTTTACCCATGTTACTATTTTAAGAAACCTTTGTGACTGTTTTCTACTTACGATAGTATTGCCATCATACTATAGCTACGATATTTGCATCCACCCACCACCCCACTTCCAAAATAAACACGAAGTTTACAAAACCATATCCATTACAGCTCTAAATAATCTGATTGGCGTAGTAAAATGGTTACCGCAGCTAATTTCATAGATAGGGTCAAACCACGTCTTTACATCCGTCCCATTTGACAGATTATGTCAATTTTTACGGTTGTAAGATGAACACTGCAATATTCTTTCAATATTGGATACCTCCTAGGACTGCAATCTTTTTTTTTTGTATGGGGGTAGGGAGGAAAATGGCAAAGGGGGGGATCCTATCTGAGATATTTTGGGGTGAAGCACCCCCAATAGGTGACGGCAAATAACTTTGTTAGCATTTAAACCCTCTTGAAACAACATTTTGTTAAAAAAAAAAAGTTATGTTTTTTCTATGGAATTCATATTGAGAGGGAATACATAAATAAACTATGCTTTTTTTGGAGGGATAAAGAGTTTACTTATCTAGATTGTCTCATTGGTACTTCCTGTAGCAATCCTATTACAATCCTATTTAAGGAAGGAACCTTTTTACTAGTTACAAAAGTCACTAAAACAATTTTCATTTGTAAGGTACTGTGATCTGCAACTGTGATTTTATTTCTAGAATAGCAATACCTATGAAACAATACAATATATTAAGTAAACTGTCATTAATGTTGACCACAAAATAGTATGTTTGTATTTTTATAAAAGTTCCTTTACACCTGAATCCTACTATATNGGTACTTCCTGTAGCAATCCTATTACAATCCTATTTAAGGAAGGAACCTTTTTACTAGTTACAAAAGTCACTAAAACAATTTTCATTTGTAAGGTACTGTGATCTGCAACTGTGATTTTATTTCTAGAATAGCAATACCTATGAAACAATACAATATATTAAGTAAACTGTCATTAATGTTGACCACAAAATAGTATGTTTGTATTTTTATAAAAGTTCCTTTACACCTGAATCCTACTATATTAACAATGCTGTTGACACACGTATGATGATATTGCGCTGTCTCGTCGTCCACTAAACAGATGACGACACTGTCCCGACTGTCCCAAGTTTAGCCAACCGTGTTTTGGGCCGGTCTGTTGGCGCGTGCCTACTTCAGCAAATATTTCCCGCAGCTGCTGCTGTTTGTTATTTATTGACGAGTTTGTAGTTTCGACCTCACCTAGGGTGAACACACTCTAACCGCTTGCCAACTTTGAAAAAAAACAAAAAAAACAGCACCTGCATCGCACAGGTGAGCACACGGTTAAAGGAGGTTGTTTTTCAAACTGTGCTCCAAGTAGTTCTGGGGGTTCCACCATAGTTGTTTCGGGTATCGTGAGGAAATTTTTATTTTTACACAATAAAATAGTATCAGTAATTAGAATTTCTGACTTTTTCAAATCTGTATAAAGAGCATTTGCCAAAGGTGCAGCGAGAACATGTGATGTTTTCAGTAAATTTTATAATTTAATGCATGTAAAATTTAACTGTTGCTATTGAATGTCTATAATTTTAGTGTAGACATTTTTATAAGAGCGTCAGAAAGTATATTTTTTCTAATGCAAAGTCTATTTTGGTCTAAAAGGTTTGGGAAGTCCTGGTCTAAAGCATTGGGTTTGTAGTTTACTGGTATTTTTCCCGGTGAGGGCTGGTCAGGATTTGAACCTCTGACTGTGTGCACTCGGGAATGCCTTATCTCACACTAGAATTTATCATTGAGGTTTTTTCATTCCCTCTCTAGAGTTAACGCGGGTGTATTTCCGCTAATAAACCCTCACCATTACACCTTTCGATTTGGTCTTCTATAACCTTGGTGTTAAAAAAATTATTTTAATTAGTATAATATAAATCAAATAATTTATATCAGGAATTAATTATTTAAGTAGGAGTTAGTAATATCATGTCTACCTTGACGGTATTGGGGTAAAGTGCTCGTCCTAAGACACGATGTTCGTGGGTTCAAACCCAGTTGGGTTTAACGGATTTTTCTTGATCGATAAAAATCCGTAGTATATTTTCCTTGGGAGAGGAAGGAAAGCCGTCGCTCCCATTACGATTGTGGCACATAAAATAACCCTGGAAGAGATGTGAACGTACCTTTTAATGGCAATTTTGGGAGGCCCTTTCGCTCTCGTGTGTTGAAATAATTGGTCGGTTTAGAAAGTGCACGTTAAATACCTCAAATAATAATAATAGTAACAATAATAATAATAATAATGTGTCAGAATCCCGATTCTGTCCTGTCGAAGTTATTTAAAACCTGAAGCGATTTCTTTCGACAATAACTCCTGGAGTTCTACACAACCAGTATTCACAAATAAAAATAATAATGAAAGCTTATACACCGAGGGTGTGCCAAAAATACCCAAAAGGGAAGCAGCAATTTCAGGAAATTTCAATTCAATTCAACAGCTATTTTTTGATTTCTATCTAACCGATTTTAATTATTTTTTTCTTAAATAAATACATCGATTTTTATCATCATCATTAAAGTTAACACATTTTCCATGGCGAAGCCGCAATCTATATATAATTTACATTTACATTTTTATGAGTATATTAATTTAGTAATATTGCTAAGATAAGGTTTTTCTTAGCACTGCGTCTCCACGGCCTACTAACCGTTTGGGTTATACGCCTATGTCACTAATGGATTAGGGATTAGGAAGGTTTACTTGAGAGGAAGTGCACCCACATTTGCGTAGAAGGAGAGTGGGAACCCGTTTAGGGAATACCACCCTCAGTGCATCCAACTGGAATTGAATCCTAATCTCCCCGCATTGGCAGTATAGTCCAACACGAGAGTAGCGCGTTAGACCACGCTGCCACCAAAGCGGGCTTAAGACAAGATTCCCGATGTCATAAAAAAAAAGGGGGTTGAGCTGTAGATTTTCACAAAGATCACAAAACGTCTTTTGAACTTATGCTAAGCTTTACTACAAGCCCTGTGACTTGGACAAGCGAGAAAGTTAAGACTACTTCGGTGGCCGCATGTTATAAGGCGTCACTATTGAACAGACTCGACTGCCAATGACGGGGAGATCGGGGTTCAAATCCTGGTTGGGCTTACTGAGGGTGGTTTAACCTAAAATGGTTTTACAATCTCCCTCCATACAAATACGTGTATACTTCCTCTTAATTCAACCTTCTTCATCCCTAAAGCGTTAACATAATTAGTAGGCCTACTTATGTGTGTAACCCGACCAGGTAGCAGGACACAGTGCTTAAAAAAGTCAGTTTAGATGATTTTTCGCCTGCGTGTGTTTCGTTTAAAATAACGTAAAAAAACTAGAGCCTACATAAGTGTTTAAAATAGAATACACGATTAGTAAAACATTATAAAAGGCTAAAAAGTTGGTTCAATATATAGAAAAAAAGAGACCCTAATGTTTTATAAGAAAATATGTGATGTCTCGAATAAATTATTATATTATTAAAGACCGGACTGAAATATTTCAATGACATTTGCCAAACAATTCATACTAATGTGTGCTACCAGTTTTTATACACGTTCTAAGTTAGTTTTTAAATCAAATTGAATGTAATATTTATCTTAAAATAGAGACATTTACTAAAAAAAACTAGCAAGATTTGTGAAACGAAATAATATACACTGTTACAGAAACATTGAGAAAAGAGGAACATCTGTCCACTAAATAGCATAACCCTCAATTCCACATCAATTCATACTGTTTTATTAAAAATTAAACTAATATAAAGCCACATGGCTCACTCCCTCACTCAATTACATTGTTTACCCACTTCCAGATGAGCTAGAAACTTAAATTTGGCAAACTTATAGCTTCTAGCCTGTAACCGACGGGAAAATTCCAAAAAGTTGAAAATTTTAATTTCTAACCCCCGAAAAAAAATCAAAATGGCGGAGCAACTTTAAAGTCGGCGCTGACCTTTCTTTGGAGGTTTCTTGTGGATAAACGGTAAGACATATCAAAAAACGAATTACACCAGCA
>CABFWB010004607.1:0-11678 GCA_902151455.1 Timema bartmani
CACAGCTGACAGCTGACGGCTTTGAAAAGCTACCATACCAAATTATGTATCCCTACGCCGAACCATATGATCTGCAAAAACATGTGTTTAGCATCTGTAACTTCTGACAGTCAACATTTAGGTATATACCTATACTGTCAGTCAGCACCAAAGAAGCCATGGGGCTACTGTAGATATAATAGTGAAGTGAGTGGTGGACAGATAGGTGGTGCGGAGGGTGGATAGGATATAATAGAGTTTCTAAGTGACTTTGGAACGTTCTGGTTTGTATCGTGTAGGCGGTTTAGTTGAAAGTTAGGGTATGATGCAAGATACTATCCAATTAACCATGTTATTCTCAATCATCCCCCAACTAAATATATTAAAACTCTCCTTAGAGTCAGTAAATAGATATAAAACAGATAAAAGAACTGAACCTTGAGAGATAGTCAGAAGAAGAGAAGCAGGATGTGACGTAGAATGGGGTTAAACGATCAAATACAGTCAAGTTGTTTTTGTACTTATAAGGGAAAGCAAGGCTTTCAAGGGAGTACAGACCGGTCGGTAATGTTTGCCACGAGAAGTTGACAGGCCAGGGTTCAAAATCCGGTCTATCCCCAACAGAACAATATTAGTCCAGACTCTTTTAGGAACCAAATTATCTCGAGTGTGTTTACATTGTGGTTATCTGTGGTGTCGCCTTGCAGCAAACATTAGGAGAGCTCTCACTTAGGGTTGACGGGTCCACGTTGGACTGTGGAATATTAAACAAGTGAGATGATCACTTTCCAACTGTCCTACTATACTCTCAACAGTCGTACTATACAATATTGGGATATCACCCTAAAAAGATACCCTGATACTCCGATTTAACAATTTATTTTACTGGTAGTTGTGTGGACAGTGGACAATGTTCCCTCCATTCAAAAAATACCAAGTGCATCATGTTAAGAATTATATCATGTGATTATCGTTACTAGTCCTAGCATTTCTCTTTGGATTGACATTTACAATTGAAATATCTCCTATGATAATTTCTCTTTGGATTGACATTCTCAGTTGAAATATATCCTATGATAATTTCTCTTTGGATTGACATTTACAATTGAAATATCTCCTATGATAATTTCTCTTTGGATTGACATTCACAGTTGAAATATTTCCTATAGTAATTTCTCTTTGGATTGACATTTACAGTTGAAATATCTCCTATAGTAATTTCTCTTTGGATTGATATTTACAGTTGAAATATATCCTATGATAATTTCTCTTTGGATTGATATTTACAGTTGAAATATCTCCTATGATAATTTCTCTTTGGATTGACATTTACAGTTGAAATATCTCCTATGGCAATTTCTCTTTGGATTGACATTTACAGTTGAAATATCTCCTATAGTAATTTCTCTTTTGATTGACATTCACAGTTGAAATATCTCCTATGATAATTTCTATTTGGATTTACATTTACAATTGAAATATCTCCTATAGTAATTTCTCTTTGGATTTACATTTATAGTTGAAATATCTCCTATAATAATTTCTCTTTGGATTGACATTCCCAGTTGAAATATATCCTATAATAATTTCTCCTTGGATTTAAAGTTGATATTTTCCCTTGGTGATCAAGTTAGACAGAAAACAAATTAAGATTAAGACTATATTCAATAGTAGATTATGTTCATAGAGAATAATAGTTGTTCACGTGGTTTAATATGTCAGTCTCACAATATCTGGTTTTTTTTAAGCGGTACGCCCTAGGTACTCGATCTATTACTTGGAATATACATTAAAATAACTTGAAATGATCTATTAAACAAAAAATCTTTTGATGGATTTAGACAGTTATCATGGGACTGACAAACAGACGATACGTCAAACGATTATGTTGAAACAAGACCTCGTTACGCTTAATTCCTAATAAATTGATTAATTAATGCTGTCGATATTTAATGTTTTATAAGAAGAGACTTTGATCTGGCTGCTGGTGTAGTCGGAATTTATGTTTTGTGGACCTACGCGCTAGAATTTACACTTGAGTATCAAGCTTGGATCTTCTTAGTACATATAATCCTGTAAACAAAAGTAGTATGTAGCCTGCCACATAAGATACAACTACAAGTAGGTATCCTGGAGGATGAAATACATTCCATCCACTATCGCTCCAGGCTGAAGAGTTGGCCAGCATGAACGGAATCCCCAGTGTTTGCGCTCTGTCATTCATGGGAATGCTGTGTGGTGCTTGTCGCAAACAAATGTTGGTTATTTTGGTTCAAAATTAGGATGACGTCTACTTGTTAAAACACACACACAGAGTTAAGGGTGACGTCTACTCATATTCGATCTATGCACAAATAATGGTTCGGTAAACCGCACAGACTTTCTCGCTACTTTATTATCTCAAACTAGAGACGTAATGGAAAAAAGAGCCTCGTATTCCACCAAAGATAGTAAATGAAACAATATACACTGTTACAGAAACATATTGATAAAAAGTAGCACCTCTGCTCACCAAAAATAATAACAATCAACTTCCCAGACCTCCAGTTTAAAATATATTCACTCATATCTTGGAAACTGTTGGTTTATAAAAATATATTTCAAATAAAGGTTTTTATTTTTAATAGCCCCAAAAGTGTAGATATCCGCTCATGTAAAGTACCCTCTAAGTCATCTTCCCGAAAAATTGAGAGACGCCATTTTGTTTGTTATGATAAACATTGCCTATCTACGAATTTTAATAAAAATAGTTAACATTTATCTCGAGGAAATCTATTTTATCTCTTTTTGCCCTTAAGTATAAATTTAAGGTTGGATATCTCATTGCAAATATCCCTTTGGGCAAACTTGTGGGAACCCTGCACCAAGTTTTAACCAGGTCTGTAGGTTTAAGTTCTATGTCGATAGACACACGTACAGACAGACAGACAGACGGACAGACAGACAGATAGACAGATGGACAGACGGACGGCATCATGAAAACCACTCTTTAGGGTTCAGGGGTTCATGAAACATCGACATACATCAACATTTCAAATTAAATATTATTTTATTTGTTTTGGCGTCCACGATACTTCCTCTATCCGAGGGCTCGTAAGAAATAAAATCAAAAACAGGTCTTGCCAAAAAAAAAAATGGCCGTGTTTGTATTCTGTTTCGAATCGTGAAAGAGAAGAGAGAAATATTAGAATATAGAGGAAATGTTGATGAAGGCACGTGAAGAAAGAGGAGGGAATAATTTCCAGTTTTAACTCCAGACTCCAGTGGACCGGACAAGCCGAGACTGATGCATTTCCCCTCATATCCTATGGTTTGAATAGGTAGAATTTGTATCGGTCATATTAAATAAGGTTTAAATAAACATATATAAATCTCAAAAAACGATATTATTCCACTCATCAATAAACAAATTAATTCTTTTTATCCTAAATTATAGGCCTACTCTTTATTTGACAATACGTTAATTAATTCGTGCAATTAACATACAGATAACTAATAACTTAGGATATCGTGAAATTAAATTCTTAGACTATGGTTAAATAGCTATAAATTGTCCAGATCTAGGCGATTATACAATTCTTTTATTATATTAGTTAATTTTTTTTAAAGAAAAATGTAAATATAGTTTTCCAATTGCTTAGGTAATTAATGTAATTTCTAATAAACACTAATTATTTTCGGTAATAGTTCCTTTTAATAATTGAAAACATATTATAATCACTTTATTAGTTGTTGTATTTGTATTTTTATTTTTATTTTATAGCTGGTTACAAAGAATTACCAGCGTCATCACTTCCTTAAGAAATGGTTTCTAACTGTTTTCGAAATGTATCTGTTCTCTGTATGCTGCCATTCTCCGGAGATAAGATAGTAAATAATAAACAGAATCAAGAGAATAACAGCCGGAGATACTTTGCTCGTCATACAAATTAACGAACATTCTTGATTTTAAAGTTCTTGAGGACATCCAGAGAGATGCTAAAAAATCAAGGAATTTTCCAACATTTGTTAAGAGTATGATTATATTATCTAAGAAATTTATCGACGTTTCTCTATAGGAATACGTATGTACATACATGTGTAATGTTGGTGTTTGTTTTTGTCAATATATGAATTAAATTTTTAGTAAATTTGGTCAAAACCGGTTGAGAAATGTAGCTTTGCACAAGTCTATTGACATTTTGTATTTGTCACTTGAGAAATTAAATTGTACAGCGCACAGCACAGACTTTCTCCATCTTTTATCTTAAAATATACATTCACTAAAAACTCGTAAGATTTGTCAAAGGAAATAATATCTCTATACATTGTTGTAGAGACAATCCAAAGATCGTATTGAAATAATATACCATGATAAGCTATTTTGTATCTCAAATAGTTGCAGAGAAATTATGAACATTGGAAAATTTCCCTTATGTAAAGTGAATAGGTAATTCTTTAAAAAATGAAAGTATTCGTTCCAATATTTTCCATGCTGGGTGTTCGATTGCCTCCATCTCCCCCCCTGGAAACTATGTTTCAAAAGTTTCTTACCATGCCGCTCCCCCTATAAGTACAGGAGGTGACAACTAAGGAGTGAGATGTTTGTGACTGTAAACAATGTGGTGGTGACCTTGACCTTGTGTATTACGTTAGAGATGTTTGTATCCTGAGAGGTTACACAATGTCAACAGATGGTTGACCGTTCGATTGGACAACTGCGCAGCTATTTCAAGTAGGAGGACCGGATGTTGACTAACATTCGTAATGGCGCCAACTTGGATCATCTTTGCGTTGATTCGGAGGAAAACTCAAAATTCGGGAATATTTTACGGTGAGCTGCGATATTCCATAATAATGTGCATGTGGCT
The DNA here is from genome assembly GCA_902151455.1 of Timema bartmani. Taxonomy (NCBI): domain Eukaryota; kingdom Metazoa; phylum Arthropoda; class Insecta; order Phasmatodea; family Timematidae; genus Timema; species Timema bartmani. The sequence continues at coordinate 4,830 of CABFWB010004607.1, forward strand.
TTAGACAGTACGATAGGAGGGTCACTGGTTCCTGGGACCACGCTTACAGGAATATTTGAACCACAACTATCTATGGACGCTTTGAGACGCACCGGTTGGCACGCGAACTAAACGTCAAGTTTTTACGGTCTGGTCTTTCAGTGACAAGGAGGTCAAGGTTCAAGTCTCATTTGGGAGTACTGGTGGAGTAATTTTTTTGTATTCCTTATTATTTTCTGACTTTTTCCTCCAAGAAAATGTGGGTGCATCTCCTCTGCATTCTACTTCTCTCACCCTTATTCCAATAGTTTAATTATTAGTGGAAAACCACAACCAGACGATGAATATAAAAACGTCTGCTTTGTTCGGAACAAACTTTTAGAAAATACAAATGTATAATTATGTTACATTGTGGTCACGCCAAAGGGGTCAAGGAGCCCCTACCGGCAGATTTAGGGAAAGAGGAGGTGCATTGAAGTTATTTGAATTGGTCTTCTCCAGTCAGTTTTTGGAAAACAAGATTTCTCTAGAAACTATTTAGAGTTTGATACAAAGCCATATTTCAGCTTCAACTTCAAGAATATTAGAGAGGAAGGGGGATGGATTTATTCTAGGGGTGGGGGTAGATTATTTCCAGGAAAGGCAGTACCCCCTACCCTTTCCCACTGGTATGAGGTGTGCTGCCCTAGGTTAAGTTACAAGTCACAACCCTTGGCTCAGAAAGCCGACGTGGAATGGAAAAGACCGCAAGCTCAGGTCAGTGTGTGTTCAGTTTTTATGACAAAAAACATTTTTGGCGAAAATAAATCAAATGTTGAACACAAAAACACATTTTGATATCAACAGTTGTTGATTATCTCTCTAATTTAAACAGGACTTGTTCTCTTCAACTAAACAGGACTTGTTCTCTTCATCTAAACAGGACTTGTTCTCTTCATCTAAACAGGACTNCTTGTAAACACAGTCCTAGCTCCATCACAAGAGAAGAACTAGTATTATCTGACTCACCTTGTAAACACAGTCCTAGCTCCTTTGTCCCCTAATTAGAGCCGGTTCACTACCTGACTCTCCTTCTGTCATTCCTCCCCTACAAGTCATCCTATGTCAATATAAGGTCCAGGTCTGTCTGTCTGTCTGTTGAGACCAGAGATACCCAACACTTGGTGGACAACTGGCGGTCGTGGATCCAGGTAACTTGATCCATAGGGTGTTCTACCATCTCGAGGATATTGTGCTCAATCTGTTATCATTTCTGTAGTCATCACTTTATATTTTATCAGTCTTTACAATATTGAAGTTGCGTTTCACTAAGAGAACATTATTTCATCGAGTCCTACAGCCACACTTGTCTTGTTATCGTTTCATCTCTGTCTAGCTCCACACACTAACTCACTAACTATAAGTGCGCCACTTGACCTAAACTTGGTGAAATCACGTTCTGACCCCAAATAGTATTTATTACGTGTTATTTTATTACAGCTCCCCCCCGGTTCCCCACTATATCTAACCAGGATTGCCGGCTATGGAAGGTCAGGATTCTAATCCCTGCCAGCTGTACCTCTCTTACGGGGGTATATTTCCCTCCCCCATCCTCATCCTTTACCCCATGAGTAAATCCCGGACGGGTTTTCGCAGTCTGAACCGGAGGTGATCGCTTGGAGGGCGTGGTCTGCCAAACTTTGTCCTGCTCGAACTGATGACAGGACTGGGTCATTGTCTCTTTGTTAAGGGGGCCCCGCCACAGTTACACCTACACCCTTCCTTGTGCGCATGCGTGATTATGACGTCTTAGTCATAAGAACACAAGTGTGTACACAGGAATAGTGTACCGGACTCTGAACCTGCGATGCCAAAGTTTGATACCAGGCAAGTAATATGGGGTTCATTATGACTACTCTTCAGACGAATGCAGGTGCAGTTGTTGAAAGTGGCGCTCCCTCCTCATACGCAATGGTGTATAATTTGTAAATGGCACATAACACAGAGAGCTACTGTAGGTCAGTGTTTGTAACGTAACACGTGGCCTGTGTGCTAATGTGCTACTTCCTGTGTCATTAGTTCCACGTCTGCTGTTGGAAATGTTTCCCGCTAATCTCAGCTGTGTATCAAGTGATGGTAGGCAGACTCCGGCTACTGGTGGGCAGACAGACTATCTTCAGGTCATCCATCTCTCCTTGGCCGACATACTGTGTAGCTAGCTAGAGTGTGACCAGGGTAACTAGTATACTGTCTGTGTGTAGCTAGCTAGAGTATGACCAGGGTAACTAGTATACTGTCTGAATCTAGCTAGAGTGTGACCAGGGTAACTATAGTATGATTTTGGTAGGAAGAACAGTAGAAGTTAGTTACCAAAGTTACTAAAACCATTTTAATATATTCATACATAAAGTCATGTTATCTGCAACTGTCATTATTGGTAGATATTATTAATACCTATAAAATAATACAAGTAGTATAAAGAAATGTTATCAATGTTGGTCACAAACAAATATGTTTTAATTTTCTCTACTGTTCTTCCAACCAAAATCAGGGTATAGTATACTGTCTGTGTGTAGCTAGCTAGAGTATGAACAGGGTAACTACTATATTGTCTGTCTGTAGCTAGCTAGAGTGTGACCAGGGTAACTAGTATACTGTCTGTCTGTAGCTAGCTAGAGTGTGACCAGGGTAACTAGTATACTGTCTGTAGCTAGAGTGTGACCAGGGTAACTATAGTATACTGTCTGTAAAAGAAATGTTATCAATGTTGGCCACAAACAAATATGTTTTAATTTTTTCTACTGTTCTTCCAACCAAAATCAGGGTATACCTGCTCAGGCTGTACGCTTATGTACTAATTACACTAATGGGTTAGGAATTAGGAAGGCTATATTTAGAGGAAATACACCCGCATTTGTGTGAAGGGAGAGTGGGAAACCATTTAGGGAAAACCACCCTCAGTGCACCCGACCGGGATCGAGCCCGATCTCCCCGTCTTCGGCAGTCTAGTCCAACACGAGAGTAGCGCGTTAGACCACGCGGCCACCGAAGCAGATCTGTACATTTTAATCACGCCAGTGGGTAAGGAATGAGGAAGGTATAATTTAGAGGAAATGTGAGGAACCAAATAGGAAAACCCATCCTTTGTACATGTTGCTGGTATTCGAACCCTGACCTCCTCTACACCGGCAAACTAGACCAGAAGAGTATGACTTTTAATCCACGTAGCCACTATATATGTACGTCTATAGTAAATATTCGATGCTCTGTATCCACACCATAATTATTAATGTATATGTTAATATTTTTATCGGACTCAGATGGAATCGAACCACGGTCTATCAAAGCTAGACTGAGACACTATCACCTGACAGGAGCAAGGACTTGTTACTGACCATTTGTTAAACTCCCGTCAGGGTAAGACAATAAGACACTAAACACCTAGCTTGAAAACACCTATACACCTCTATGAATATTTAAAATACACTAAGTTTTAGTTGACATCACCGACGTCATTGAAATTATACAAATGTGTGTATTAATTTGGACTGAGTTTCTTTACTAGCCCCAACTACAAACTACAAACTAGGATCATTCTCAAGCGGACAAATCCCAATGAAAAATAATTCGGCCGTGTCAGGAATCGAACTAGAGAACCTGAAGTCAGAGGGTAGACCAGCCGAGTTAAGTTGTCAAACGAGTATATTCCATTGATGAGGGAACGAGTAAATACCATCAACTGATTTAAAAAATAAAGCTCCATTCGCACTTTAAAGCATTAATTAATATGTTTTTTTAATATAACTCGGGGTTAATTTCTTCTCAAAGTTCCGAACGATAACTAATTATTATTTCCATTCAAGATAAATGATTGCCAGTTCCAACAAATCAAAGATGTTCTTTCTCTTGTTATTTAGATTGACGTCATCAAAGCTGTTAACTAATTAACTAGGCTTAGAAGAGGAAATTTAAAAATAAAGAAAGTTTTGTTTTATCTACTTTGAGGGGCCACTGGGATGGAGCTCGAAAGGCTCATGAACCAGATTTAGGTTTCGAGAGGAAAATATACTCGTACGAATACCGTGAAAGTGCGTAAAGGTAAAAATAAGTCGTGTTTTTACTGTTGGCGAGTGGGAAACCACTTAGTAAAAAACACCCTCAATTCACCCAGTCGGGACTCGAACGAGGGTCACTGTCAATCCTGTCCGTTGAAAGAGCTACGTTCTAAACCGTGTGACCACCCAGACAGTGAGTGTGTGTGAGAGAGAGTGTTGTGAGAGAGTGTGTGAGAGTGTGTGAGAGAGTGTGTGTATGTGAATGATCACTCCACACACACAAAGAGCAGATATTACTCCTGGTTTCTGTGCTAATGTGTTTGGTTCCAATCCAGGAGAGTGGAATCCTAGCCTATACAACGTATTGTCCTAATAGTTCTAGCCACTGCATGATGTAACAAGCTGTAACATGTTGTAACATGTCCTGACTATGACTAGAAGGGGGTTGTTCTGTATAAAACTACCCCTCCCTCCACCCCCTATAAGAGACGTGCTGAAGGTTGCGCTTCACCCCTCCTACTCCTTGTCTAAAGAAGGAAACAGGTGCTGACCCATCATCCTTTGGAATTTCAAGAGGTTGGGGAACTTTTACAGCCTTTTCATGTCCTTGCAGCTGCGGATATACATAATATATATATATATTTTTTACTGCAGATTTATTTCCAAAGAAATGGTACGGACTGGTTTTTACGTGTCACGCACGGGTTCTGGGACAATAACTTTTGGAGCGATAGAGCCGCGTTTCGAGGAAGATATCAAAAGTTCCGACATCTCAAGGAAGTGTGCAAAGCATTTATTTTAAAGAAGTGCTTTGTTTTTTTGTTCAGTAAGATTGCATCTAGTCTTGATATTTCTTGGTAGAAGTCGTAGTGAAGGACCATCTGTCTTTTATTCGACACGTGCGATTTTCAAATCATCTCATCCAATTTTGAGTGTTTTCTAAAGTATTTGGTTCAGTTTTTATAGAATTGATTGAAAGTATATTGCTTATTTTACTGTTTATATAAATATTTTATTCTTTTTCATAGGAACAATTTTTTTTTTTTACCTTACAGCTGCGACACTAAATAAAATCATATTTGCTCGGAAATTTTTGAGAAATAGATTCATTGTTATTTAGTTTAATATCCTGGAGGAGTGAATTCAATATGAACAGGAGGGAAGGGGGGACAATCCATTCTAGTTTCATTTGATGATGACGTGGAGGTCGGGGTTCGAAGCCTGGCCGAGTCTACTAAGGTTAGGTTTTCCATAAGTGATTTCTCACTCATCCTCCACGAAAATGTGGTCACTTTTACTTTAAATTCTACCTTCCTCGCGTCAGTTCCATTATCAAAATTTGAATGTAATCTGGATGGTTTGAATTCTTTTAAAAAATAAATTTGTCACGTTGACAAATTGCCAGAGCTACCGACATAGGCCTACTATAACTAAGAATGTGTTTTCTACTCTCTTTCCACGCACATGCTGATTCTATCCTCCTTAGGTTGAGTTTAAACCGTCATTTGTTTGTGGATCTTTGACTTGGAGGCTGAGAACATTGGCCCCTGCCATGGTACAGAGCTCGGAGACGTTCATATCATCCTTCTGAATAGGTCTAGTCTGACTTACCAAGGAACAATGATCAAGTAGGTCCCAGTCGCTAATAGCCCGAGTGTGCCCACTTAAAGTGTCAAATGTACCAGGAGATCCAACACCAAGAGACCCTGGTTCGATCATAATCTAGTATATATCTGTGTGAGTGTTTCTGGGTAGAATATTTTGCCATGTGTGTTGCTGTTTTAGGTTAGTTTGTAAGTCGTGTGCCGATATATCCTGTGTTTAGAGAGTGCGTGGCACGGAATTGTCGTAATCAATGATCCACATCTGACAGCAGATAGCCCGTGACGTCATAGATCTCATGTGTACGTGACCCGCGTCAGGTGATCCTGAGAGCGAGCTCTGATTGGTCAGCCTCTGAGGCGGGCCTTCGTCTCCTCCTTTCCACCCCTCGTCTATATGCCCCCTCTCCCTTGACTCTCCGCCGTCCCTTTGCCATCTCGCCGAGAGGTCTTCTAACCACTCAGCTGTCAGGGAATCTTCATGTTTTATACCACGTTCACACGGGCCGATGTTTCTGTACTCAATTCAGAGATGAATTCAGTACAAGTCAACTGCTACCGTGTGGACGACCAGCCTTGATGATAACTATTAGCAAGCTGTCGTGATTACCTTGTCTCTCAAACAAAAGTTTGTTTTATTATGAAATATCTTTGTCATGAAAATGTTAATTTGTTTTACAAATATGAATGAAACACTTTTAAGTAGGTCTGGGCTGATTCCTTTTTAAGTAGGTCTGGGCTGATTCCTTTTTAAGTAGGTCTGGGCTGATTCCTTTTTATTTCTTCAAATGTGGAACAATTTCTCGGGAGAAGTGCCAGAGCTGGGGTAGTGAAGACCTTGTGTTTATATTAACATTCAGACGAAACATTGTTTTGTGCGCATGTCATATAAGTAGTGATTATAGTGATTCGGGAAGGTCAAACAATGTGCTCTTGCCTCTTCCCCCCTATTTGGAAATTCAGTCACGTCCATCTGACACAAACCATTTTCTGAAAGTAATTTTATTTTTGTTGGTAGCCCAAGCTATTCTAAATATAATAATTATGAAAACAATGAACGTCTCTTGGTAGCTACTTCTTTGGTTCTAACTTGATAGTTTCTATCGTTGTTTCAGTACAAGTTTCTCTACTGAAACATCGCTGGTATTTGTATGGAGGCATCAGTAAGGACAGGACAATGAGTCACGAGTTCCTGGTAATAATATGGGGAGTATGGGTGCAAGGAGGTGTTGGGG
>CABFWB010004607.1:13047-28351 GCA_902151455.1 Timema bartmani
AGGCTGATGTAACACCACGAGGTCCTTAGTCCAGACACAGTTTCAAGGAGGTGTTTGGGGGGGGGCAGGCTGATGTAACACCACGAGGTCCCTAGTCCAGACACAGTTTCAAGGAGGTGTTTGGGGGGGGGTAGGCTGATGTAACACCACGAGGTCCTTAGTCTCCAGACACAGTTTCGGAATATACCACCCGCCTCACAAAGGACACAAAAGAAATCTCCTACAAGAACATTTTGTTGTGTTGTCAATGGTGGAGTTTTATTTTTTTTATGAATGAAACCTGTTAGTGGTTTACTAAAGGAAGGGGGTAAAGGGAGTTAGGGTAGGGGGGGGAAATATGCGCGCTCCATGTGTGTAAGTTCTTTGGTGCAACAGAGGCACATGGGATGTTAGATTTGTTTTATTGACCTTGAAATACCACAAAGCTTCATTTTGAAAAACAGCGTCCACATCAATATACAAAAATACAAACGTTGATGGTTTTGTAACGTTAATTTTGTACCGCCTCTTGGCACACTTATTCTAATTGGGAATTAGGAAGATATAATTGATAGGAAGTGCATCCTCATTCGTATGTAGGTATATTGGTAAACCATTATAAACTGACCCCCTTTCCACCATGGCTGACATGGTCGGGATTTGAACCCCAACCTCTCCACTACCAGCAATACAGATTAGGTGAGCCTGACACTTAGTCCGCGTGTCCACCAAGTCAAGTGCTGGGGTTTGAGGTAAGGATCCCACGAATCATCTAGGCCTACTTATGTTTTGAAAATATCCCCTCCCTACTCCCTTTTTGAAAACTATCACAATCATACAAATACTACAGAGAAGAGGCAAAAATTGGGGTATAACTTGATATTCAAAATGTAATAACGTTTATTAAAAGTGACCCTAAAATTCCCAAATTTGAAAAAAATAAGAAACAATAGGAAAGAGAGTGAATTTTGAGCCACTGCTCATGGATACATATGGAAGGGTTCTAGATGGAAGAACATTTGTTGAGAGGAGATAAAAAATTACTTTAACAACTGTCATATATTCATACGTCAAGTCATGGGTTCTACAGCTGTCACTTTTGATATAGATTGTTAATAACTATAAAATAACAATAGGGTACGGCCAATGTTGACCACAAAATAATGTTTGTATTTTCTAGAAGTTTATTTCTACCAAAATCTAAACGTAGTTTCCAGTTTCTAGCAGGAGAAGAGGGGAAATGGTCTAGGGGGGTATTGGTGTGTCATAAAGTCCCCTTGTGATCATTTTGGCTCGTAGGGACCAAGTGCGTGTGGACTTGACGAGTTGTTCCTCTGACCGCGGGAGATGAATGGAAGTGTTTGTGGTCTGTACAAGCTCGGCGCGTGGGACCTACTGACAGACGTGTTACGCTCGAGATAACACGTGTTTACTAGGAGGATGAGGCAACATCGCGCGGGGATAAGCCAGCTGCTCTCAAGACGCCGCTATTTGGAATCTTTCCTTCACTCAGTCAAACCCCTGAGTCACTTTTGACCCCCCCCCCTCACACACCCACACACCACCAGACTGCCAAACTCAGGGTCACCGCTGACTTCGTAGAGCGGGGTTCAATCCCTGACGAGTTCATTGAGTGTTTATTTCCCCAACTTTTCGCGAAACCAAACCCCGCGCTGGTCTCCTCCCTTCATTTATTTTAAAATGGTTCTGTTCTCATGTCGAGCTTGTATTGGCTGTTAGAGGTTAGGTCTAATTTAACTATCTGGACCCCACTTTGGTGGCCGCATGGTCCAAGGCGCTAATCTCGCAGTAGACTTGGCATACGATGATGAGGAGATCGAGGTTCGAATCTCGGTCAGGTGTACTGAGGGCGTTTGACACTCTCCCTCCACGTAGACGCGTGTACACTTCATCTCAATTTAACCTTCCTCATCCCTCAAACCATTATAGTAATTAGTACAAAGGCGTATAACCCAAATGGTTAGTAAGACGTGGTAATAATCTATAAACACAACGGCCATACCCCGCTAGTTGATGTATCACTTTATAAAAAGAGACTGACACAATACAATGCCAGCTCTCCCTGAGAGTCGAACCTAGAACCATTCAGCTTTGCGACACTTATGAAGAAAATGCACCCGCAATTGATGAATAGTTAATTATGTTGCACGGAAAATGTAATGCTACTAAATTGGTTTGGCTTTATAGGTTATTTTAGCATAGCCTGCTATACTTTTTTATTTTACATGACATCAATGAATCGTTACATTTAAACACAACCTCCTACTGCTCACAAACACAACTTCCTACTGCTCACAAACACAACTTCCTAATGCTCACAAACACAACTTCCTACTGCTCACAAACACAACTTCCTACTGCTCACAAACACAACCTCCTACTGCTCACAAACACAATGATGACCAACATGTGTTTTACCATGTCATAGATTACAGATATCACAGCACTGCCCAGGGTATTAAAGTTAAGGTCCAATCACTGAACATTCCAGAAAATAACGAGAGAGTTCATCCCAAAGTTGTGACTGCAGTGTTGAGACGTCTTATTGGATGGTTGTGTGGCGCATGAAAACATGAATAAACCTTCAGTTCGGTACGGTGGTCACGCCTACCAAGGCGTAGGTCATGTCCTGTCAGACTGGCTCATGGTGGCTAGGTCAGGGTTCGAATATAGGCAAGGCGTTTAGAATAATAGTTTTCTCCACGAAACCATGAATACAGTTTGTCTAGATTATATCTTCCGCCATTAGTGTAAATATCCCAGACGGGGAACATCAAGTTCTCCATTTGCAAACAAATTAAAAATGTTCAGTAAACAAATAATTTTTTTAACTAAATGAACAGCTCCATTGACGACAGTTATTTGAACAATTGATTGCATAAATGTTTATTTCTGTTCTGTGTAGGCCTACATCTCGACCTTGAGTAGAAGTTCATATTTGCACTCCCTGGCGCCGAGACGGAAGATTACAAATGGCTGGCGTCCTTTCCCCCGAAATAATGTTATCAAATCAGGAAGTATAGATATGGGAATGTTTTCTAAGTATTATGATATGTTGAACATAAACTAATATTTATTGTTCAGTAACTATGTTCGGCCTTACACCGTATTACAGAAAAAAAATTCGATAAAAAAAGATTGTTTTTTATTTAAATTTTCATATTTTCCATAACATAATTCTTTTTAAGTAAAAAAAATCATAAAAATTAACTTAGAAATTCATAGATATTTTATCTCTTATTGACTGACACATTGATTTAATTACCACTATTTAAGTCTTCTAGTTTTAAACTTTTTCATCAACTTACGTAACGATAAACTTAAATCCTCTAATTAAAAACAACCTAAGCCATCAAAATTATGTTATTTCTAAACTATATTAATTTGATAATCTTAGCCCATTAAAAAGCATAAAACATATATATGGACACTTGAATAACCAGAGTTGACTATACAACGTTCCACCCTTAGATTGCAGTCCAGGTCTTATAGAGCACGGAGTTGTCAGTTCTTACCGCTAGAGAATGACAATAAGACTCTTTTCACATCCAAAACTTGTCAATATAAAGATGTGTAATGTGATTATATTTATATAAAGTGCATACATTTTATGATAATACTTTGAAATTATATTGATGTCACTTTTATTAAAATAATTGAGACTAATAAATATTATTTTAAGCTCACTTTGGAACGCCACTGTACGAGTAGATAATTGCTTGACAAATTAACACTGAAAACTATGAATAAATAATAACTCAATAAAACAACTAATAATAAAACTAATAATACATATACACCAACTTGGTGGTCAAATGGTCCAGGGATTATTTTTGCAATAGACTGGACTGTCAATGACAGAGAGTTCGGGGTTTGAATACCAGTCGGGTGTACTTAGGGTATTTTCCTAAATGTTTTCCCCCTCTCCTTCCACGCAAATTCGGGTACACTTCTTATAAATTCAATTTTTCCCCTTCATAACACAGCATAATTACTACATAGGCGTAGGCTTATAACCTGAACAGATAGTGAGAACCTAGAAATATACTCCTGAAGTATCCCAACCCAAACCTAGATACCAGAGAACAGTCTCCTAGAACCTAGATCCCAGAGAACAATCTCCTATAACCTAGATCCTAGAGAACAATCTCCTATAACCTAGATACCAGAGAACAATCTCCTATAACCTAGATCCTAGAGAACAATCTCCTATAACCTAGATCCCGAGAACAGTCACCTAGAACCTAGATGTTATCAGCACTTTAGGTCAAGCGGAGGACGAATGCTGAGTGATAACATTCATGTCTCATTTCACAATCCAAGGTCAATTGTTTCGTCTGATAATAATTCAAATGTTATCGGTACCTGCATTGGTGGTCACGCGGGCCAAATGTCAGGGTCTGTCTAATCTGATCAACTGGTGACTGGGAGGTTGGGGTTCGAATCAGGGTTGGGTATTTTTCCTGAATGATTACTCACTGGGTAGGTTTCTTATAAAATTCCATCTTACTCCACTAGCGAATATTCCGAACAGGTACTATGACTAGGTGGAAAAAAAAAGTTTTTGTACTCATTAAAGTTGAACTAATACATCATTTTTTTAAATGTAGGTAAAAGATGTTGACCAACAACATTTGGCATTTGGTCAAAGAAAAACACTCACATGTTGAACTAAATTTAAAATCTTGAATATATAATATTATTCAAATATAAAATATTGTTTTTAAATCTTTAGATATCAAACCCTATCGGTCAAACTGTTCTAAAATCACTTTTTAAATCAGCTACAAAGTTCTAATTACTTACATTTAATTTTGAAATAAGAAAAATGTAATTAATATTTTTTACAGAAGTTGGACCATGAAAGGCGCATCAAGACAACATTTCCCTGATTTGAAGGAGCAGAAATTATCATTTATATTAAGTGACAAAGTTTTATTTTCATATTATAGTTGCAATTAATATTGTATTAATGAAAATAATTGTAATTGATTTATTAAAAAAAAACATACATTTTATTTGATAGTTATTCACTCAGAACCTTGTCAGATAACAGTAGGTTTGCTTTTGAATATGCAGTGCAGACGGCTCTTATTTTATTGAAGTTATAAGACTACTGTAGTAAGTGTGGAATATATTGGATCAATAAATTAAAATATATGTTCAGATACATCACATAACAGCATTTAAATAAAGTGTATTATGAAGTGACAGGCTGCTGTTTTGTAGCGGGCGCTGCCCGTCGTGCTAGCTCCGCGCCACCTGGTGGGAACATGGCTGGCGTTCGGGCTCGGTGTAGGCGTTGTTTTCAACATATAAACAATTAAATAATATTATTTCAATACGGCACTATACGCTCTACAACTTTGGTTCCAAGTAAAAGTTTCATAAGAACAAAAATAACGCCGCAAAATAAAAAATTGTTTAATATTAGCTATAACAAGTCTCTTTTTTACTATATACACTATTATTTAGGCTACTCGTAGACCTAAATAACCATAATATATATATTTATATTACATAGGAATTCAATAGAAATTCGTTGACATAAATTAGGCCTCTGTGTGAGTAACGGTTCTCGAGATATTGAATTCTAAGTGAAACCTTACAATCGCGAGAGTTTATCCAAGATGGCGGATTTTCCCGGGATGGGAAAACTTGGGAATTTTCAGAGAATGTTGAGAGACATATACTGAATACATTCCAATAAGTTTCATTTTGTTATTAATTTTTTCCGGGTCAAACTCTAACATTCTTGTACTAACTGTAGTCGTCTAGAACCAACAGAGAGCCTTCTGTTTGTATTATGGAACATATCAACAACATTTCTCAAATAGAGAACTAACTACTTCTATTATTACTTCTATTAGTACTACTATTAATATATATATAATATAATGATAACTTGAACTGCTCTGGGTCTTTACACACTTGGTTCAAACAAGGGCTATACAATAAGTGCTAAGTTCAATGCTACACTTAGAGCAGATTCAAGTGATAAGATAGATGTACGTATTGTAGGAGTGTTACACTATAACCTTTGTACATGACATACTCGGACTAGACAATACACATGTGCGTGACACGGCTGGCGGTCTGCGTACAAAGGAGACTGGATCTTAGGAGTAGAGTGATTTAAGAAGCTTGGGAGGAATGAAAAAAAATAACAGGTGAAAAGTCACCCTAACCTCAATCAGCCAGGATTCAATCTTCAGCTCCCTGCATTTCACTACCTATAGTACTAGTCTGACGCCCTAGACCATATGGTTAGTATTATGCTAAGAAAAATAATAACAAAGTGTGGCAGAGTATTAATATTATGTATGCAGGCACAGCGGAAACTTTAATGAACTCGAAACAAAGAGAGGAAGAGAGTGATGAAAGAACGAATGAAAGTGAATCCAATCAGTTTTTTTCTCTTTCCAATCCTACCAAACATGGCCACTCCCAAAATAGCTGGCAAGCGTCAGAAAAGTTTTCAACCTGGAATTATAAGTGATTTTTTTAAGGCCATATCAACAAGGGCGCCCACGTGGGTTTTCTAAATGGGGGTGAATTGGAGCCCTCCCTGACGGTAGTGTGCCCTCCCCCCTCCTCGAGAGAAAATTTCAGAAATTTAACCCAGTGGGAAGGAATCTTTGAGCACCTGAATATAATTCTGAGCTAATTATATGAGTTTCAAGAGCCAACTTTACACAACAACAAAAATCTGAAAAATTAACAAAAAAAGTAAATATTGCAAATCGATAAGGGGGCTGTGACTGTGTGTCTATGGATACCAAGGAGGCTGAAGGGTTGTTTTGGGAGTTTTAACCCCCTCTTAAAATATGATTGACAATCCGTATCTTTCCTCAATGCTAAGACTAGTAGTTCATTGGAGTATTATTAAATATATAACAATTGTTTGAATGACTTGTTGCCCCCTCCTTTTGGGTTACTCTACCCCCCCCCTCAGGATAGAACCATTCCCCTCTCCCCCAACCCCAAAGAGTTATATTCATGTTATCTGTGATGATACTCTGTTGAGTTCTGCAACGCAGAGGCAGCTCAGCTCGTATTGAAACCAGCTCAAGACTAGAACAACTCACTGGGAAACAAAGTTAATCTTACAATACCAACATAACAAACTCTAACTCTAGTTAGGTAGAGGATTAGGAGCTCCCTAGAGTCGAGTCCAGAGTGCTAACAAATTTGTTTGTGGATAGTGATGATAAAAACGATAGTGATAACAAACATAATTTAGCCTAACTACGTCCCATCCTGGAACCCCCCTTGCACAGTGGCACACTCAAGGTGGGGAGTCCCCTCCAAGACTGCAAATAACTTTAGATAAATCTTAACAAAACTACGTAAGTAGAACTTTTATACAGAAAAAGGGTTGAATGTACGAGTTCCAAGAGCTTTTTACGACTTGATGTTCAAAAGGAAAACCGTACATAAACAATAGCTTTGATGTCCCCCTCAAGGTGAATTTCTGGGTGCGCCACTGTTTCTCCCCATAGCTAAGGGGTAGAACAGTTGACCACGAGCCTAGGAGACCCTGGTTCCATTCTATTTGCCTCTGATTAATAATATGATCATTTATTTACAGGTCTGTGTGTTCTATATTGAGTTTGTTTGTAAGTTGTGTGCTTATATAATCTGTGTGGGTTAGAGAATGTGTGTTAAATACACCCCAATATTAAGACAATCCAGAAATGAGCTATTTGTGTAACGGACCTTAGTAAACATTGGAGGGTATGTTGTGCACACAATGACATCATCAGGGACTGTAGGGGTAGTGGTTAGCAAGCTGGACCTTGGACCCGACGATCCGTACAACAGTCTGGAGGCTGAGGACGTACCTTGATACAAAACAAACATAGTTGCTGTTGTCAGGGTTTGAGTCCTGGGACCTTGATACAAGACAAACATAGGACTCATTAGTTGCTTTAGTCAGGGTTTGAGTCCTGGTACCTTGATACAAGACAAACATAGGACTCATTAGTTGCTGTCGTCAGGGTTTGAGTCCTGGCCTGGCAAGGGAGGAGGGTTAACATACCTGTTGGTTTGTCTAAAATTGTTCACTTGCCCAAATTTTAGCAAAATTTAAAAGGCACCAACAAAATTGATTGCCCGAGCGTAGTGAGGTCCTGTTTTAACTTGACAATTTGGCATTTCGTCTGTTTCTCTGTTCAGTTGTTTGCTCTGCAATGACTGTAAGATATGTGGACCAGGTTTTAATGAAATTTGGCAGGGACATTTTTTGAACCCAGACCGAAAGACGTGTGTAGGTCTACATGGTTTTCAATCTGATCATCCGTTACAATATGGTGACCGCTCAAAATAATAGTAGTTTAATTTGAATTTGGCACTAATCAATCGATCAAGAACCTATGGCGTATTTTTTGGCAGATATCGTGAGACTGTCATCTTAAACCACGTGAACAACTGTTATTCTCTATGAGTCTAATGTACTATTGAATATAGTATTCATTTGTTTTCTGTCTAACTTGATCACCAAAGAGAGAATATCAACTTGAAATCCGAGGAGAAATTATAGGAGATATTTCAACTTGAAATCCGAGGAGAAACTATACGAGATATTTCAACTTGAAATCCAAGGAAAAATTATAGGAGATATTTCAACTTGAAATCCGAGGAGAAACTATACGAGATATTTCAACTTGAAATCCGAGGAAAAATTATAGGAGATATTTCAACTTGAAATCCTAGGAGAAACTATAGGAGATATTTCAACTTGAAATCCGAGGAGAAATTATAGGAGATATTTCAACTTGAAATCCGAGGAGAAATTATAGGAGATATTTCAATTTGAAATCCAAGGAGAGACTATAGGAGATATTTCAACTTGAAATCCAAGGAGAAATTATAGAAGATATTTTAACCTAAAATCCAAGGAGAAATTATAAAAGATATTTCAACCTAAAATCCAAGGAGAAATTATAGAAGATATTTCAACCTAAAATCCAAGGAGAAATTAATGGAGATATTTCAACTAGAAATCCAAGGAGAAATTATAGAAGATATTTCAACCTAAAATCCAAGGAGAAATTATAGGAGATATTTCAACCTGAAATCCAAGGAGAAATGTTAAGATTGTAGTAACCATAAGGACATGACAAGTTAATTTATGTCTATTTACGTTTCTATCTATTCTAAGCAATAGTATATAACTATATTATGTTCTATGGACGCTGCGATCAAACTAACTCATTAAAGATATAAATCTAAAGTTTTATTTGATATTTCAGTATTTATATTTTTAATCGTTTATAGCCATGCCATATTCTCAAAATTGATGAAAATTTAAAATATAAATATATTAAATTACCAACCCTCCTATTGTATTTAGGTTATAGAAAGCGCTAATTCTATATCTAATTTTCCTAGCCTGGTGCAATGGCCCCAATCCACCCCTATCTGAGGGTAATCTTACACACTGTAGTATTCCCAGGTTAAACCCTGTAAAATGCTGGTGCATTTCTGTAAAGTCCTTATCGTGTGTTTTGAACGCGTGTAAATAGGTGAGTAGCTCGGACGACCACTAAAATTGCATGGCATTAAAGCAGTATATTTGTCTTACTACCCGTCCGACTACTAGTATAGTTACACAAACGAGATATGAGTGTAGTGTAGAAACATTTCTTATCACTTCTCCTACGAGAACACTTCAAAGGGGAAATAACCTTTTAAAAATCACGTATTAAGAAACTGCACTAGAATAGCCACTTTATCTATATCTATATCTATATCTCTGCAAATCTTAGAGTGGAATGATTGACGAGTACCAATCAATTAGTCGGTACCTTAATCATTTGTCGAGTTCAAGATGACCATTTTTTTCTTACAGATTCCAAGGCTATTTATTTTTTTTCGTTCTCACGTCAAAGTGTCCAGATTTGTATTTAAACGCGACGAGGGCATTTAGAAATCACTCAGAAGTTTGTAAACATGCTGAAGTTTGTCATTCTCCTAGGGCTCCTGGCTTCCTGCCTCGGTAAGTGCAAATATTTGACCCCATTCAACAAAGACAAACTAATCAAATGCAGAACATTTTTATAAATTTCGGAACTAAAGTCTTGTTTCTGGGTGAAAACATTTTTATTTGTCGCGAAACAATAAACTTGCTCAAATATTCAACAAATGTGGTTTAGTAAATACTTTTTATTATTTCAATACGTTTATATATTTTAATAATAAATTGTAATTATGGTCCATACGAGTTTTTTTAATCACAGTGACTTACTACCTGTTCAGGTTATATAATTACTCTAAGGGGGTATGAATGAGGAAGGAAGCATTTTAGAGGTAATCTAACCGCATTTACGCGGAAGGAGAGGGGGAAATCATTTAGAAAAAACCACCCTCAGTAGATTCAACTGGGATTTGAATCCAGACCTCTCCGTCATCAGTAAGCTGGTCTAACACGAGAGTTACTCCTTAGACCGTTCTGCCACTCAAGCAGATAGCTAGTTTGTTAACTTCTGGTATCGTAGTCTTGGTGGAGTAAGTGTCAATCATAATTATCTCTCTGTGTTCACACCCCGTAGGAGTCACTAAATAGTTTAATAATAATAATATTAATAATAATAATATTAATAATAATAATAATAATAGAGATGTCAAACCAAAGAGTGGAGATCTAACTTGACCGAGGGGAGTGAGGCCCTGTTTTAGATCAACCATTTGGCATTTCGTTAGTCCGGTGTCCAGGTGTTTGTTCCGACATTTCTGCCAAATATGAGGTCGAAATTTGCAGGGATATTCTCTGAACATAGGCCGAGGTACTTATGTTCATAGTTTTATGATCTGGCTTACCTGTCTATAGATGGCGGCCTGTCAAAAAGTGTGTCTTTTAATCCATCCCAAGGAATTTGAACTTTCAATTCTAAGAAATAAACCGAGCAGCCTTTGACTTTTTTTTTTGCATCTATTGCGAGACTGACGTCTTGAACCAAATGAACAGAGGTTATTATCTAGGAATATAATGTGGTGTTGAATATAGTACGGAGTAATGAGGGCTACTTGTCACAAAACTACTAGTTCAGTGATGTTTTTAGAAATATATTTAGCGTAGGTTGATTTATTTTTCATATTTTAGTTGTGGTAGTTCCCAAAACGTGGTTATAAATACTCAGTTTGACTGTAGGACGTGGTGTACAACTCAACCTAAACGTTGTCACAAAATACAGTACCAGTCCACATATCTTGTTCCTCAGACGCGGTCAAGGATTCAATTGTCTGTATGTTTGTATTATGATTTATTGAAATTACTATACTGACTCAGATTGTACTATCTTGTACTGAAATAAGCATAGGCCCTACTTACTAAGACTATACTATATTGTACTAGAAGTATACTATATTGATGCTTTGAGTAGAAATAAATGTATGATAGCCAACATTAACAAAATATCACTGTAGGGTCTATTTTTTATATATCTATCGAAAATGGGTATAGTCAAAAGTTACATATAAATAGCACATACTAGGACCATGTCTAGATGAAAACATTTCTAGCAACTTTTATAAATGTCAGATAAATATATTGTTTCCAATAACTGTCAGATAAAAGTGTCAATTAATATGGGTCTAACTATAGCAATATTAATAATAATAATAATAATAATAATAATATTTAGCACCGCGTCTTACTACCCGTTCGGGTTATACGCTTTATAGCAATATTGTCTCCCACAACTATCAGATAAGAGTGTCAAGTAATACTGGTCTAATTATAGCAATATGGTCTCCCACAACTGTCAGATAAGAGTGTCAAGTAATATTGGTCCAACTATAGCTGTATTGTCTCCCACAACTGTCAGATAAGAGTGTCAAGTAATACTGGTCCAACTATAGCTGTATTGTCTCCCACAACTGTCAGATAAGAGTGTCAAGTAATATTGGTCTAACTATAGCAATACTGTCTCCCACAACTGTCAGATAAAAGTGTCAATTAATATGGGTCTAACTATAGCAATATTGTCTCCCACAACTGTCAGATAAGAGTGTCAAGTAATACTGGTCTAACTATAGCAATATTGTCTCCCACAACTGTCAGATAAGAGTGTCAAGTAATACTGGTCTAACTATAGCAATACTGTCTCCCATAACTGTCAGATAAGAGTGTCAAGTAATACTGGTCCAACTATAGCTATATTGTTTCCCAGGCAGCGAATCCACCGTGGAGAAGAGCTTGGATGGAAAGATTGTAGGAGGTCACTCCACAACCATCCAAGAATGGCCTTTCATGGTAAGCAAACAATCTTTATATACAGGGTGATGAAGTCAAACAATCTTTATATACAGGGTGATGAAGTCAAACAATCTTTATGTACAGGGTGATGAAGTCAAACAATCCTTATATACAGGGTGATGAAGTCAAACAATCTTTATATACAGGGTGATGAAGTCAAACAATCCTTATATATTACACTTGAACCTAAGTACATCCTTTAGCCTAACCGTCAAGGCACAAGAACAGTCGATCAGAAACTCAGAAACGGCAGAAGCCAAGTGGAGCTATAATGTTACTGTCCAGCAGTAGGAGAACAAACAGGGGAGGATGAAATTACAAATGACAATACACTGTGTATTGTGACCCTCCTATTAAATTACATTTTTCGATTCACAAAGATCAATTCTACGCTCAAATACCAGCTACCTTTTATTTACCGGTCATTTATCTCTTAGTAATCAACCAAAATATGTGAATTTTTGGAATTTTCACAGCTGAAAATATCATCTTTTAAACCAGGCTTACAAGATTATATGTGTATAGGGTCAAATACAATAGTTTTTAACTCATTCTATTAAACATAACACTTTGAGATTCTTGATAGGTTGATCAAGCCTGTTCGATGAAACGCGCCCGCTTCTATACACTGGAAAAGTGAATTCAGCCCGTTACGATACTAAATACACACTATAGTACGTCTTTCACTAAGCATCACAAATGACAAACTATGTGAATGGATTAAACTGTCTAGTTATTAGCTGGTGTCTTAAGCAAGTCTGCTTGTTGGCTAATCTAGCCCTTGGCTTAGTAAAACAGTAAAACAGCTACCCCGTTGAGTACGAGTCTATAAAATTAGTTCTTGCATCTGTTTACAGCTTTCTCTTCAAGTGTCCTACCTGGGAGGTCTGTTCATCTTCCACCAATGCGGTGCCTCTATCATTGGCAGCAATTGGGCCATTACAGCCGCCCACTGCACGGAAGGGTGAGTCTTCGTCAGAAATATGTGTCACATCCTTAATCAATTAATATTCCCCAAGGACTCTATCGATGTAAAGTTGTTATAAGGTGCGAATTAAACTCAATGACACTTTGATCATTTCACCACAGTATATATTTATTATACATAGGGCTCAAACCCTTAGGGGGGGGGTGAATGTGATAGGATTCAGGGGATTGGAAATTTTGGATGTTTATTAGGGGAAAATTATTTGCAACAAGGGGGAACGTTACTGACAAGGATGACCCTAGTACTTTCCGAGACAGGGTAACTTTTCTAATAGAGGAGGGAATTGCCCCCTAACACCTATTCCTCAGCTAATACCTGTTCCCCGACAATAGCAAAGCCATGAAAGGACTGTGGACCAAAGCTACTCAACTTGGGGTGATTATTCACAATTGGGAGGAATTGAATTGTTTTGTTCCTTCCTTGTTACCAGAATGTCAGCTTCCAGCCTGATAGTTCGCGCCGGTAGCACCAACAGGTACAGTGGTGGCTCCACACATCAGGTGGCGCAAATCATCGAACACTCTGGTTATGGCGTGGGATCAACCTTCAGCAACGACGTCGCTGTCTTCAGGGTGAGCCATTGCGAATCTTCTCCCTACGTTTAGTTTTTAACGATCCACAGATAAATGGCTGCCTCTACTTCAGATAAACAACATTTTCACAGGGTGCCATTTGAATTGAAACTTGTGAGCTTCTTAGGCTTTGTTTCTTATATTGGCTCAGTGTCAGTGAAGAAAGGAAAGGGTATAAGGATAGCAGGCGTCGATCGCACATTCAGCCGTCCAAGGCTGTTTCAGAAAGGAATTTGTCTAATCGTTGCTGACTGTTTCACCGGGTTGATTGTGATTGGGGAGTGGAGTGAAGTGTCAAATACACAGCAGCAGACCTGGAGGGATTGTATGGCTGTAGCCATAAACAACTGGAAATAAGTCTAATTGCAAAGTCAAAAAGTGATGCACGGAACTAATCGGAAGTGATTTCTTTGAACAATGTCCATGTGTTTTTTTCTATCAACTTGTTATTGGCTTCTTAAGCTGTGGGCTCAGCTTCTTAAACTGTGAATTAGCCTTCAATCCACTGCAATGCTCCAAGTTCAATGCCAATCCTTATAAACATATTAAAGCTTGGGCCAAAATTAAAACATCCATGGCAATAGTATTTGTGGCTGTTCCCCACCCCTTTAATATTCCCAGTACAGTCTGTCTGGGACTTCAAGTAGCTACAGCTACACATTCATCAAACAATAAATGATTGATATACATATATTGGTTTTTACAGACCCTGAACACCAGTGAGGCACTTATTGATTCTCGAATTAATCCATGTGTTCGTGCATCACGTGAAGTCTTAATATTTTACACAGCCGAGGATATGACATAAGCCTCTCAAAGGCGGTTGTACAACGTTTAGAACAAAATGTTAGAATGATCTTAGGGCCCATTTCCACCATCGATTTTAGCAGCGTGAGCAAGCATACGTTTATATTTTAGGGATGGTGAAGGTTGGATCTATAGGAAGTGTAGCCTCATTAGCGTTGAGGAAGAGTGAGAAACCATTTAATGACAAAACACCCTCGGTACACCCGACCACAATTCTAGCTCCGATCTCTCCGTCATCAGAAGTCCAGTATAATGTGAGAGCTACACCTTAGAACATTATTTTACGAAAGTGTGTAACAGGACAATTAGGAACGTTATTTAACAAATTAAGGTAAGAATTAAACACATTTTCCAAGTATTTTTGCACGTCCTTTTGAATTCTTTGGTGACATCATAATCTTGAATCCCAGAGAGTCATCAGCATCTCTTCCTCAACAATAAACAATTCCACACCTAAACTCTCGAAGGATTGTTGGTATGACATGTTTAATAATATAATCAGGCAATGTAACAACAACATGTGACTCTCTTTTGAAAGTTTCGCGCCATTTGTGGAAACAACCATTGAAAACAGTGTATCTGAAAGCAGCGCTGCTAAAAGTAACACAGCTATACTTGCTCATGTAAATAGGCTCTTAAGAGTTAAGCATCTTAAAAACCAAAATAGTAAAAAAAAAA
>CABFWB010004607.1:41702-56574 GCA_902151455.1 Timema bartmani
TAACATACACCAGGGTGGCAGGTTGGGGAGCTACCTGGGTAACTGTCAACTATAACATACACCAGGGTGGCAGGTTGGGGAGCTACCTGAGTAACTGTCAACTATAACATACACCAGAGTGGCAGGCCGATAACCTTAAACAGTCTTAATAAATTGGATTTGCTTTGATCGATTTGTTTTCATAACACTTCCATAGACGTCAACTGTCATCTGTGTGGGGTTGTACACCACCTCGATATCATCACTGGGCAACTTGGGGGTCGTTACGGGTGGATGGGTCAACGTCTTCCTCCCCTGAAGCTAGGCTCGAAGAAGGAATCTCTGTCAAGCTGTTCTATGATGGACCTACCTGAAAACACGACCACGATGAGTTGAGAAACCCTGGGACTGTCCGTTGCTGTTGAGCACCAGATGCTACAACGATTATCGCGTTGGGTGTTTTCCCCTTTGATAACCCAGTGGCTTCAACAAGAGGGTGAGGGTGGTCTGTCGTGTAGGAATAGTATTTATTGAGTATACATGAATTAAACCACCCAGTCCAAAGAAACAGAATGAGGAGGATGAATTTTAATACCAGCACTCACTTGTAGGTAGTAGGTAAAGTCAACTTCTTGAATAATAGTCCGTAATTCAGAAGGCTGGAATCGATCTCCACACTCCCCAAGTTAGAGTTAGATAATTTTTAATGAATCTTCTTTAAAATTGACGAGTCTGGTGCTGAAATGATTATCTGTATTGCCCCTTGTCTGGGCAGAAAACGTGTAAATGATACCCTCACAGTAATTCACAGGCTTGTTTACAAGGTGTGTTGGCTTGTATCAATCATCAATTCTGTGGGAGACAAGGCTTTTGTTTTTTGAGTTCATCTCATGACATTTATTTATTTATTTTACTGACAGATTGTGTTATTGACTCGAATGAATTTCTTTGCCATATTACTCAGTTTGAATGGATTGTTCACAAAGATTTTTACGTTCAACCACAGGTTTATTTGTGCACCATTTCAGAAAGTTAATTTAACCTCTTACACATTATCCATGGAGTTGAGCATAGACGACCCTTGAACTTGAGACGTGTCAACCAACGAGAACGCAAGAAGAGGTTCTAGCCAATTTTAGTGACACAGCAGATGGAAAGTATCCTCTTTTCATGTTGAAAATATTTTGTGGTAGCCATACTTGTTTGTTATTAACGAAATATATCTTTGTTTTAGCGCTAATGGCTTTGATAATAAGTATGATTAAAAATAAGGGGGAAATGTTTCATTTTTGGATTTTGTTTCTGAGAAGGGGGTTTACCATAATAATCATGACAGTATTAGGTTAATTTAATGTTTCAAAGATCCAGTTTAATGAATTTTGTTTTTTTCGAGTGAGCCCTTAAAAGAAGTATTTGTAGAGTCTTGTGAACTAGAGAAAAGAAATAATAAACAATATAGTTGGGACAGACTTTAATCATAATGTTTAATTGTGAATGATTGTGCTGAACTGATTGAACTATGCACTGTAAGCTATGCATTAGTCCTGAATCCGAACCCAGCCTTTCAGTCCTGGTGTGTTTTCTAGAATTCGATAAGTCACCTTCATATGTACCCCCATCCCTCATCTGTTGCAGTCAGGTGGGGGCAGTGTAGACAACCTTCTCCAAGTGGATCTTCCCCTTTTGACCAACGCTCAATGCGCACAGATATTTGACAACGGCAGAGTGACAGACGGGATGGTGTGTGCTGGATACATCGCCGGGGGGAAAGATACCTGTCAGGTGATTATTGAACAGGGCTAGGAAGGTTTGGAAATATACCAGTCAATACGTCGATAGGCCTACATGTATTGCTGTCGGTTTTAACAAATGGTGTCAATTTTTACTGATGTAAGCGATGTGTGCTGTCTAGTCTGGAGGACGAAATGGGGACAAGTGTAAAGAGACTACCCACTTGAGGTATGGTGCATGTAAGATAACCTGCAACAGTACGACCTGGGATCGAACTAGGTCATAGTCAGGGACGTCAGCTGATTTTCTCTAACATAATCAGTTACTTCTTGTTTAGACTCCGATGTGATGATACCTCTCCCTTGTGCAGCAGAAGAGAGGAGAGTCCACTCATACTGTTTGTCATGTTCCAGGGCGATTCTGGGGGTGCCCTCGTTCTAGAAGACGTGCAGGTGGGTATCGTCTCATGGGGAAGCGTCTGTGCCGAATATCCCGGCGTCTACGCCAGAGTCAGCAGATTCAGGAACTGGATCACATCCATATCTGGGGTGTAATGAGCGTTGGGTGCTGTGACTAGCCTTGTCCGCATCCCTACAGCTGTTCAAGATCAACAGTGGGCGCTGCGTCGAAGTGGAGGGGAGTTCCTCACCAGATCAATACTTTGTCGTATAAATCAAATGACAATAATAAAGTCAAATTTACTTTCTACAATTCCAAAAATACACATTACGCCATTTTTACTGTATTCATCTGGTAAAATTTGACACAATTTAAACTCAAATGCACTGAAAATACACTGTTTCCCAAGCTGAAAGTGGTGTAAAGGTATTTTTAATTTACGGCCCTTCAAGGGCTATTTATTACAGCAAAGTTTATTTCTATACGTAAGTGGGCAAGACTATCTATGGAGCATTGTCACAAAAAATATATCTAAGGAATAATATTTTGACTTAAATATTTGTAGACTTACTGATCAATTTGTTAGCTTAAATTGTTTTCTTATGGAATAAAAATAAAATACGATTTAAAAAAGTTTGTATCATTCTCACCAATATTTTATATTGTAATATAAATGTAAAAGATTCAAAATCATATTTTGTTTCCAACCTTTTAAATTAAATTATTAACTATTTTTAGTAAGGCCTTCCATTGCAGACACAGTCTAGTTAGTTCTCGACAGATCTTGACGAGTCAGTAGATATTTACTTTTCTAAATGTGTTCATCCCAGTGACATTTCAATATATGGGACAAAATAAATGTATGAGACCATATCCACCATACGCGATAAGAAGCATAGCATATATTTAATGTTAACTTTTTCATAATTTATGAGCCATAGTGAAGAACATACTGAGCATCACTTTTTCTCACTTTCTCAAACCAGGGTACAATACATATTGTGTTTTTTTAGGATTTACGATCCTGGCATAGAAACTAGCAGTTTAGAACAGGACCTTCTGATAAGATTACCCCGACCCAAGGTGCAGTTGTTTTAGGCAGTGAAGGGAAATCGCTCAAGGGGCGTGGACCCTCCTCTTGGTCACGGTGAGGGTGGCGAGAAGACCTCGCGGCTGCTATTGGAGCAACACTCTCGGTCTATTCATCATCCAGATCGGACGTGTGATAGGTTCGCACAGCCAAAGGCTATAAAGGTGCAACAGTCACCCCCAATCAATGTTCATCAGCAAACGTCATTCTTTGAATGTTAACCACTATAAGTGTTGAATAAATAAACCCGAAATATTAAAATGTAATCTTGAATTTAAATCAAAACCATTATAATCGTTGGTAGAACTATCTGTCACCCAAACGCAATTTATTTAAAACCAGCGCTGATTTGTAAACGAGAATCAGGGGCGATCAGGTCGTATAATAAACGGTCAGGATACGAACCAAGAACGTTAGGGACAGATACGACGCGTGTCGTTAAAGTCTGAGGCTGGGTCTTCTCATCACGTCACGACATCTAACATTTGCGTCAATTACATCGAATGATGAGAAATCCAGAGGCCCAAGAATTGTCCGAGAGCACTCCATCTACCATCTTCTTCTTACCGTCGTAAGCCTTTGTCTGTTGAACACCCCTTCATGAGCTGCTAGGTCATATAAGGTACCGCGTATTGCCGTGTCTGTCTCTCCAGGGGGAAGGAGTAGCTACGAAACCAGCCTCTCCACACGCAGTGTGCATCTGTTTCTGGTTTTAATTGACAGATTACTAGCAATGAGACAACGCTTGTTGGAGTAGATCACCCAGAAAGGACTAATGGGGATCTTATCTTCATCTGTACTCTAGCACTAGTTCCTTAAAGTCTGTGGTGA
The DNA here is from genome assembly GCA_902151455.1 of Timema bartmani. Lineage (NCBI taxonomy): Eukaryota > Metazoa > Arthropoda > Insecta > Phasmatodea > Timematidae > Timema > Timema bartmani. Next base: position 45,733 of record CABFWB010004607.1, read on the forward strand.
GCTCACGGCGGTTAAACCCTCAGTGCTCGCGTCTAATTCCGTCACCCATGGACATAACTAACGGGACAAGGCCCCTCAACACTTAACTTAAATACGTCTTTAGGTTTGCCCGTGTCCGGGACTACAACAGAATAGCCGGGAATGTTATCTGTCAGCTGGGAGCTTGAGACTAGTGTAAGATGAGAGTAGCCTGAGTATTTAGTGGCACGGATCCACTAGTTCGCTTTGAAAACAACTGTCTGGCAGTTTTAGACGTGGCCCTTATCAATGGGAGGACGTGGATCCCAAGTTGGGGGCGAGAAGGGCACTCTCTCTTGGTCTCTCAGGCTGGACAAGGTTCACTTCTCAAGGCACACTGGAGGGCACTCTCTCTTGGTCTCTCAGGCTGGACAAGGTTCGCTTCTCAAGGCATACTGGAGGGCACTCTCTCTTGGTCTCTCAGGCTGGACAAGGTTCGTTTCTCAAGGCATACTGGAGGGCACTCTCTCTTGGTCTCTCAGGCTGGACAAGGTTCGTTTCTCAAGGCATACTGGAGGGCACTCTCTCTTGGTCTCTCAGGCTGGACAAGGTTCGTTTCTCAAGGCATACTGGAGGGCACTCTCTCTTGGTCTCTCAGGCTGGACAAGGTTCGTTTCTCAAGGCATACTGGAGGGCACTCTCTCTTGGTCTCTCAGGCTGGACAAGGTTCGTTTCTCAAGGCATACTGGAGGGCACTCTCTCTTGGTCTCTCAGGCTGGACAAGGTTCGTTTCTCAAGGCATACTGGAGGGCACTCTCTCTTGGTCTCTCAGGCTGGACAAGGTTCGTTTCTCAAGGCATACTGGAGGGCACTCTCTCTTGGTCTCTCAGGCTGGACAAGGTTCGTTTCTCAAGGCATACTGGAGGGCACTCTCTCTTGGTCTCTCAGGCTGGACAAGGTTCGTTTCTCAAGGCATACTGGAGGGCACTCTCTCTTGGTCTCTCAGGCTGGACAAGGTTCGTTTCTCAAGGCATACTGGAGGGCACTCTCTCTTGGTCTCTCAGGCTGGACAAGGTTCGTTTCTCAAGGCATACTGGAGGGCACTCTCTCTTGGTCTCTCAGGCTGGACAAGGTTCGTTTCTCAAGGCATACTGGAGGGCACTCTCTCTTGGTCTCTCAGGCTGGACAAGGTTCGTTTCTCAAGGCATACTGGAGGGCACTCTCTCTTGGTCTCTCAGGCTGGACAAGGTTCGTTTCTCAAGGCATACTGGAGGGCACTCTCTCTTGGTCTCTCAGGCTGGACAAGGTTCGTTTCTCAAGGCATACTGGAGGGCACTCTCTCTTGGTCTCTCAGGCTGGACAAGGTTCGTTTCTCAAGGCATACTGGAGGGCACTCTCTCTTGGTCTCTCAGGCTGGACAAGGTTCGTTTCTCAAGGCATACTGGAGGGCACTCTCTCTTGGTCTCTCAGGCTGGACAAGGTTCGTTTCTCAAGGCATACTGGAGGGCACTCTCTCTTGGACTCTCAGGCTGGACAAGGTTTACATCCTGGGACGGGGGTGTCATGGCTTACACTTGGTTGTTTTTATATTTAAACTTTGAGTAACTATCTTAATTTCAATTATAAAGATCAAATTTGAAATAATTACTATACCACTATCTTTGAAATAGGGATTCCCAGTATATTTTCCTTAGAACAAGTAAACAGAGCATAATCTTGCCAGGTCCTCAAACGCTCTCAACATGGCTATCTTTTTTACGTTTGATGATTAAAAAACCCCATTCATTTTAAATTATTCAACTGCATTGTGATATCATATTTCAATATAAATAATGTAAAAACTAAAGATAAATTCACTAAACCTTGAACATTATTTTGATGTTTCCACGTCACTCATGTACGGTACATTATACCACTCTAAGGAGAAGCCTCTTCAAACAGTAATGCAATATTCCAGATTCCTGAATAATGTTTCAAAAGGTCTCTCAATTTATGAATGATGATAGGTAGCTCCCACAGTATTGTGAAAACACACTGATTAGTTGATTGAGTAATATAGTTTATCTGTTGCCGCATGGTCTAAGGCGTCACCTCACACTAGACTAGAATGCCGATGACACGGGAGATTGGGGTACGAATCCCGCTTGAGTGTACTGCGGGTGGTTATTACTAAATGGTGTTCCATTTTCCCTCCGCACAAATGCAGCTACACTTCCTCTAAATTCAACCTTGCTCGTCATAGCAAATTAGTGTAATCGTACATAGGCCATCATGCCGAACTGGTAGTAGGAAGCAGTGTTAAAAAAAATATATTATTAACATGAACACTTCAAATGCCAAAAACATTTTTTCTTTATTTCAATAAAATTACCAATGCTTTATTACTAACAAGAGACACGCCAAGAACTAGGGCATACCAACATTAAGATCTGTATTATTTTATTACTAACAAGAGACAACGCCAAGAACTAGGGCATACCAACATTAAGATCGGTATTATTTTATTTCACAGTAATTAATCAACTAAATTGTTCACTAACATACCTTCTTCGCCTTGACGCCATATATTGGTTCTATCCCATTCTTATTTATTTAAATTTACTAGGTTGTGTTTAACAGGGGTTGTTGACATGTGTCAGGGGATGATTCATATACAATAATTATAAAATTTAAATATGTTTTAAGGCAAAATGGTAGGTAAAAAATGTTTTCGTTAAAGGATTGGTGTTTTATGAGCCACGCACATATTGATAGTTTTTTGAGGATGGACAATCACGTGAGTTCTAAGGTCACGACGTTTTACTCAAGGTTACACAAATCACGCAACGTTATTCTGTGACTTTGGTGAATGCAAAAGTAGCATTGGAATAAAGAAGGTGCTAAGTTCCAAAATTACAAACTGTAGCTATTGAAATAAAACTGTTTAATATTGCCTCTATCAACGCGATACATACAACTTAATGCTATATATTAACATTATACCAAGTTCAATTTAAGGATTACCATTACTTTTTTTAAATACTTAAAAAGAACAAAATAGAAAGACGTTAAGTTGCATCATTATGGGCACTGCGCCAAACCTTAGAAATCATATTATTTTTTTCTAACATAAAAAATGTGCGTCTTGTGTATATTTTCTCAGTAGTTTAACATCAGCACACATCGGTTATTCTCAAACGGAACGAATTGACAATAAAAAGGTTTCTTTACAGCAGGTAGATAGTAAAACATAGAAAAATATTTTTTTACTCTCGGTGGTTATTTTGTTTGTTTTTATATGGCAAAAAGCATTTCTAATGCTTGATATTTTCTCCTTCTTCAATAAAAAGATAAGCTTTCAATCTTCCACTTCGTAGGACGTTTACTTCACTTCTACTTTTCAGGTAAATCCGTCAACACGTCACAACTTTTCCATGCGGTTCTTCAATAATCGTATAATGTGCGACTAATTAGATAATTATATAATAAATGTATATCCTCTATGCACCATTGTTGGTTTTAATTTGCAGAAATGATAACGTCCTTTAGGTCAGAGGGAAAAAACTTTTTAAAAAAACACATTTTTTGTTTTTCTGCTAGGAACACGTTTTTTGTTCTTCTGCTAGGCATAATCCAACTGAACAAAGAAACAGATTGTTCTTGCTGTATCCTGTATAGTTTTCACTCCACACTGAAATAATCTAGTTGTGTCTTGTTCATAGGTTCTCATAGATTACTATAGAACAAATTAATAACTAGTTTAGATGTAAATCACAAAGTTCACGATGTTTATAAAAGAACTCTGGAGTTTTGAAAATTCATATTAAATCCATCAAGTGCGGTAGCATCATTGGCAGAGAAAGGAATAGTTTTTTTAGCAGCAAGATGGCGTCCCGCCCTACTACAGTCATCGTGTCCGTGGAGCGTGGTGTTCGGATGATAATATACGTGACATCAACCATCTACGGCAGAGGATTGTCGCAGCTATTCCACCCGGGCGAGATCGATCGTCTGGATGTGTGCGGGCCCCACAGACAGAAAAAACTTAAAGATATGACCTTTCATGATAATATTTATTCTTTTAAATGATATTTTGCTTTGAAAGCCTGGAGTTGTTTTATAAACACCCTGTATTTACTGAAGGAAAGGGGAATAGTTTTTCAACTTCTTCCATCCTGTATGTAACGCACTTCATTTTGCCGTTACATCCTCTCATTAATACCACTCCTAGACATACCACTCCTAGACATACCACTCCATAGACATACCACTCCTAGACATACCACTCCTAGATATTTCACTTCATTTTTTAGCATCAACAACTATGATGAAGCAAAACAAGTAGCTACAGTCCAATTTTCATAGCAAGGGCCTTTTAGAGAGAAATACTTTGTTACGCTCAACTTGATAACATTTCTTTATGTTACTAGTGTTATTCTATAAATATTGATAACATCTATCTAAATTAGTTTTAGTAATTTCAATAACCGCTAACAAAGTTCCATACTCTCTAAATGGGCGTGTGTACGAGTAGTTCACGTGTCATGTGACTGGCAGGTGCATCTATCAGGTGTAGGCCTGCATGTGACTTCTAAGAGTGTTATTAATATCTATTTCAGGTGAATAGCTGTCACATTTCAAGAGATTTGACCCTAGAGTGGGGATCAAAAATAGACTATCGTGGGAATTATTTTAATATTCGATAAGAGTTTAGTTATAAGCCCGCGCACTGGGCTCAACACTTGTCAACATGATTAAGTTATTGATACTGTTGATACTATTAGTTGGCATCTGTTTCAGCTTGGGTAAGTCTAAACTTGTCGTCTGGGTATTTTATATGTTTACTAGGTTCTACTTTGGAAGGACAGGAACCTTCACTGTCCTTGCTTAGACTGACAGGAACCTTCACTGTCCTTGACTTAGACTGACAGGAACCTTCACTGTCCTTGTTTAGACTTACAGGAACCTTGAAAGTATATCCTGGAAGGACGTGTAACAAGTAATCTTGTCCAAGGAGCGTCCTCTATCAAGTTTCCCCTACTACCTCGTGGTTCATCTCCAATAAAGACAGTCGTGTAATTCTTTGAAACCTCCGACATTGATGTGTCACTGCGCGAGTATGACATTGGAAAACTTATCACCATTCTCAAAAAGAGATGAAACACCTTTTTTGCGCGGAAGACTCTGAAATATTTATACCAACGCTAATAATCTTCGAGAGATGAGTACAAGGAATTACAATACTGTCCCTCCGGAGGTACGATCAAGTGACCCCCCCAGGGGACATCCGTAGCCCCAGACAATAGTCACAGCTTGAAACACAACGGAAGGCAAGTTCATATCATACCCCCACACAAGGAATGTAACACGATGTAAGCCAAACCCGTCTCGACCGAACCAATAACCGTCGTTCATATAAAGTGCCGGCTTCAAGCCCAACTTGAGAGAGTTTGTTCTATTTTCAGGCTCCCAAGCTGGGACCAGAGCACCGAGAGTGGGTCTGGGGAGCAGGATCATCGGCGGGAACACCGCGACCATTGAGAGCTTCCCTTACCAGGTGAGGCAGGGAGGTGTTAGGATAGAACACACATCATACCCTGGTGTTCTTACGAATAAACATTTGAAACATATTTTGTTCCATCAAAAGTGACAGATGCAGATCATGTGACTGGGCGTATGAAAGTAGAGCGAGTAGTAAGTATTATCTACCTTTCAGAAATGTCCTTGGTAAGTAAACTGTGGTATAACTAACACAGTAGACAAATACAAGTGCTGTTGAGTTGAACCTGTGATCAACAGATTAATAGCACACGACTTACAAGCTGACACCACCCAGCTATCATTGCTGTCTAAAGTGAAGTACCAACTTCTCAAGGTTTCGTCAATGTAGAGTGTCGATCTCAGGACCCTTAGCTCAGGGAGCTATACCGACTGAGCGAAGGTGTTAGGAATGTGTAAAGGTCTAGGAGAGCATTTGGTAGATGTTACTCTAGATCACCCAAATTGCCAAATAAATAAAACCAAGGACCAAGGCGTCGGTCTCGCTTAGTCTGGTCGAGGTTTAGAACACTGTCCGTGTGTGGTGAAGTGATTTTACCACCCTCTCCCCATGCAAATGAGGGTACCTTACTAAGCCCTGCACCTCCGGTGTGAACATACGAACATCTGGTCAATAGTGAAGCAGGAACGCTAGAATATCATCAAAAGGATTCTACATCTGTCAAATTTGGTCTCATCTGTCAAAATGACAGCTCGCACTAACCCGCGTGTGGACATGAGAACATAATATTTAGTTGAACCATCTAAACACGTTCCCTACTACAACTTTCCGGGTGAACATTGGAGTAAAATATTGACCGTGACGTCTCCAGCCGCTTCAGTTCTGTCTGTCCGTCTGTCTGTCTGTCTGATGACAGATAAAACCAGTCTAGACGGAAATTAACATATTTTGCAAGATTCCAGACGCGCACGTATAAAGCTCCAGCCTCCTCCCCGCCCCCCGCCAACCTCCGAGGTTCAATGAACCGCCTACCCACGCCAGTGGACGTGCGGATCAAGGCATCAGTCTCGCCTTGGGCTAGATTGTTGAGGTTCTAATCTCGGCTTAGTGCGCTGTGGGTTGTTCTCGACACTACCACGCTAATAATACTAATAATGCTATGTTACCAGTGTCGCTCCTAAGACGCATGTTTGTTCCTTCCAGAAGTCTCCTGTAGAGTTCCGTGACAGGGTCAGGTCATTCTGGCCGCGCGATGTCCCCACACGTCCACACAGACTCGCGCCTTGTGGCCAGGATATGTTATAGTGCGGTGATGTAACTCCAGGTGCGCTGCGGTCGGGTCAGCTTGCGCGCGCAGACCACACACGCTCTAACACCACTACTCGCTAATAGGTCAGAGATGGCCACGAACAATATTTTGGTCACCTTCCCGGTTAAAATGATCACTACCTGGCGTATAAATATATCAACTTATTGGAAAACAAAAAAGTCCCAAGACGACTTACAAACTAGCTTAAAATAGAACAGCAGGATTAATCATGCACAGCCAGTCCTATAACCCTGAATTAAAACCAAGGTACTCTGTGACCACGGTCAGCCGCGCTAACCACTCAGCCATGAACAGGTTCTTGAAACCTAAAAAAAAACAGTCACGTGGTTTGTTTGTTTTCACATTACGTCTTATAGGTTAGAGAGGAGGAAGGCAGAAATTAGATTAAATGTTCCCGCATTTGGCGCTGAGGTAGAGTGGTAAACTACTTTGTAAAAAAAAAACCTCAGTAGCATCACACGCAAATCAGAACAGGTGAGCTCAACGCCTAGTCCGCATGTCCACTGATGCGACTGAGGTGAAAAAATAGATTTAAAAAAATTGTTCGGCATTAGTTAAATTAAATTCGAATATTTATTTTTTGTTCGTAGTTTTTTATTTTTCAAGTTTGCGCATTTATTTCTTCTCCCACACAATCTTCGATTCCCTGTTACGTCATCCTCCCTCCCTCTTTCAAGTGGAGTGGGAGGGGGGAGGGAAGATGATTCATAGCATGCCACCCCTCCCTCAAACCAGACGTTCACAACAAAGACAACCATAACTCCGCCGCCGGTTGGAAGTAGTTCCTCTCGGCGACTACTAACCAGATGATGTCCACACCAGGTTCTTAACGTGCACTTTCTAAACAAGAGATTTGATCATGGTTCCCTCTAGAAGCAGATAGGCTGGTTTTCCTAGATCAGGGAAAATGGAAATGTTTTATAAAATGTTGTCGACCTTCTCAAGTGAACAATCTTAAGGTGGGGTGATAGTGAGCACCAGTATAGCGCATTAATTTTGCAGTTTTTATAGCATAAAGATTTGTTGGCCAAAATAAATCAAATATTTCTTCTATAGAAACATAGAGTTTAGCTTTCTGCACATGCTAATCTCAACAGTTCTTGAATATCTCTCATGAGCACAGCGACATTTGGTGACAAACTTTTTAAATGCAGAGAAAAAGTTGTCACTAAATTCCAGGACACCCTTGACAGATATTAAAGAACTGTTGAGATTAGCATGTGCGGAAAACTAAACTCTATGATTCTATAGAAGAAATATTTGATTTATTTTGGTCAAATAAATGTTTATGATATAAAACTTCGAAAATACTGCCCTAAACTCACGCTCACTAGCACCCCATCTTAACAGTCGGTCGTGAAGCAATCTCCAGTACCAGGAACAGCGACATGTACCAGTGGTACTGCTGTGCACTCATGCTCAAACGGTTTGGTTGGTTGTCATGAGCACAACTCTTGTAGACGAGGGTATTTTAATTCACGATGGTCACTCAAGTGAATCTGATATATCGAGCCAGTTGGTGAACATTCTCATTGTATTGGCCAAATCGACGATATAAAGGACATAATTATTATAATTCCTATTTAAAGACTATCAGCAAGTACCTGAATGCCATCGTTTATTCTGTGTAAGGTTGAAATACCAATTAAAATATGAATCTATAAAATATAAAAATAAATTTTATTACTGGACATATAGAAATATTTTGAGCAAAGTAAATGGTGGAAATTTGGTTGTTAATTTTTAGAGAAATGTATTTTACTTACATTATGTAGATTAATTTTGGTTTAAACTTAATTACTGCTCAACAAATAAAGTCTGTCCGTTTGTCTGTCTCTGAGGCTACAGACAAAGCCGTTTAGGGTATTTCGTTCAAATTTGATATTTCGAGGGGGAATTGTGATTTTGATTCACGCTCTAAAATTAAGGGTGTTTTACTGATGACTGATTTTTGAAAATTCTCAATTTATCAAAAATTACTTCAAAGAATTAGTTCATAACGTATATCCGGGGAGTGTTTTGTATTATTATCAAAAGGGTTTTTTTTCTAGGAAAACTAATTTAAGGGCAGATTAAGGAAGTGATTTTTGAAAATGTTGTTCCAAACTCTAATCGTCTCTATGACCTTTGATGTTTTTTAATTATTATAAAGTTCAAAACACAAGTCTTTAACGGGTTGATTTTAGGGGATAGGGATGAGTAAGGTAGATTTGAGAGGAAACGTTCCCACATTAACACAAATAGCGCAGTAGAAAACCACCTCCCATTGTAACAGGCCGAGCCTCGCACCTTAGACTTTGCGACCACCAGTGTGGTGGAGTTAAGGCTGTCCCAGTTAGTTTCCCTGGTATTTTATCACCTGAATGTCCCCAGGGGGACAACCTAGTGTTACCTTCCACAGCACTGCAAGAACGATACAAGTTACAGCTGAGTTTATCTCATCAATACACCGGTAGAAGTTTCCTATACTCTTCCCAAGCGAATGCTAGGTTGGCTATGTTCGAGATAGTTACAGTACGAGTTATGTAGGGTTACTAAAATAGTTTCCATGTGTTCATACATCAAGTCATGTAATCTAGGTGGTCACTTTTGATGCATAAAACATAACAATAAAATGTTATCAGTGTTGATCTAAAACAATTATAAACCAAAATACGTAATGAAGGACCTCACCTTGGCCGAGAGCGTTGGAGCAGGAGTGGACCAACCATCCCTGAGACAGTGGTTTGACTCCCTTAAAGTAACACTTTAGCCCCCTTGTACAGCGAGTAGTCCCAGGCTCTGAGAGCCCGAGTCAAACATTATGTACAAATATTAAAATGTAGGACACAAACACACTTTTTCATGTCGTTGTTGTAATTAGGACCAAACGCTTCCATTCGTTCAGAATAAAATCATTACGGCTCTTTTTTAAAATATTTAGAGTTTTCTAAAATCAGGGGTCAGTAATTTTAGTTTTCGAATCTAAACCACAATTATTCCTCCTGGACGTGTGACTATATGACATTTAAATATAAAGTTTGAAAGAAATCTATACAGAGGTTTCAGCTGTACCAGGCCTGAAACTTGACAGTTGCGTCCTTCTTCCCTGCGGCTGTTAGTGGTGACTGGCTAGCGTGTCTGAATGTCTGTCTTTGTCCCAGCTGATGTGCCCTGGGCGTTGTGAGTCATCGAGCAACAACAGGTGGCAGGTGCGTACAGTCCGTTCACAGAAACAATGCACCCCTTACAGGTATAAGCATGGTTTGGCAGTTATACAAGTGGATAAAACGACTGTCGTCTATTCAAACGTAAGAATATGTTCACATTAGAACGTTCTGAGATTGTTGAGGATTGTTTTAGTGGTTTGGAAGAAATACAGCAGTGTGAGGCCATTTCCTCTCAAGTTAGTAACAAGCTTGTGTTAAAAATAACCACCACTGTTTCAAAGATCGGTGCTGTGGGTGGTTTGGTGTAAAGTCAGCACTGTGACATGGCACCGCCTTTTAAGCCAAGGTCCAACATTCAACTACCGCCTCGGTCATATCTCAAAATATCTTATTGTTTTCGCCGAGATCAAATAGCTCGACGTTTAACGCCCATGAGCTGTTGATATTTCCATCGTCACAAGTCTGAGACGATATTTCACTTGTTTGTCGAGAGGAATGTCTGTCAAACTGGTGAGTCAGGTGAAGGGTGTATTTTCAGGGGTAAACTAGGCAATGACGTCACAGGAAAGAGACTGTTTTCCACCGCGTTTGGTGAATCAAGTGTTCCGTGAGAAATAACCGCGCCATATTCTGTTCTGAGTCGTCACTAACCAGAGACCGAACCAGGAACCTTTCAACCGTCAGGAGGGCACGCGGTATGCCGCGACTTACTACCCAGCCGGGCTACCTGCATATCTACGCTACTGGTATAGGTATGAGGCAGTAGAATTTAGAGGAAGAGTATTCGCATTTGCATTGAATAGAGAATATGAAACCAGGAAGTGTACTCACTCATCTGAAATTTGAATCGGGAAATTCCCTGGACAGTTTTCCGGAAAATGTCCTCTGTATTGTTGAGACGTGTCCGAACCCCCAACCTCCCGGGT
>CABFWB010004608.1:0-56571 GCA_902151455.1 Timema bartmani
TCTGTGCGGTGTGCCGTACCATTTATTTCATTTCAGGGCACACTTATTAGAAGACATAATCTTCATAATACACTTGTGTAAATGGCTGTAATATAATACATTCTTCTACTAACGTTTAATAAGAATTAAAATGCTTAGTAATGATATGCAATCGACAATAGGTGTATTTTTTATATTGTTTGAACAGTCATACATTTTATTACATACATTTTAAATACAGTTTATTGTGAAATAAAAATGCCTATCTTAAATTACTTTATCAATGTGAAACATGGGATTTATTTAACATATAAATATTGTCAATCCTGGCTCGAACCTGTGAAAATGAAACTAGTAAATCGACTTCACTGTTAGAAAGAGGAGTCCTGCTACTTGATTTCATATTAAACAATTTCGAAAATGCCTACGTACTCAAGTGTGACATTGAGAAAAGTAGTAATAACGTAATAGTTTTTTTTTACATGGATGGGAATCTATAACATGCTTAGCCATAAATATTTGTGCAATCGATTGGACTCACTCTTAATATGGAATCACGGCATTTCTCAATGATTTCATCTTTCTGCAACATTCAGTTACAACTCTTTAGTTTTGTCGGCAAAATCCAATGGTAACAAAATCTAGTCTATATTCATTGTTGACAGGGATGGGAAATATTTATTAGTTTTTACTTCAAGGCTAATTTTTTTTTTTAATTTCCTCAGATTTTTTCCTTAAGTTACATTGTGCGTTGTAGGTAAGTTTGATAGACCCTCTTTTGAAATAGATTACTTCGTTTAAATGAGTTTCATTTGAAAGCCATTAATTTTGTTTTTAAAGGTAAGTAGATTGATTATCTTGACGTTCTTGCATGTACAAGCTTAGAGCATTCCATGTTTTAATATTTCTGAAAGCTATGATTGTTTAAAACACCATCATTCCTCTTTTAACAATGTAGTAAATTAAGTGTGTTAATTCTCCTCAAACCCGCCTCGGCTAGTCGTGTTGAGCTCGACCGCCGAGGACGGGGAGATCGAGGTTCGAATCTCGGTCGGGTGAACTGGGGGTGGTTTTTCCTAAATGGTTTTCCACTCTACCTCCACGCAAATGCGGGTTTATTTCCTCTAAATTCTACCTTCCCAATTCCTAATCCATTAGAGTAATTAGTACTTAAGCGTATAACCCGAACGGGTAGAAAGACGCGGTGCTAAATATTATTATTAATTCTCCTCAAAAAATGAAATTAACTCTTCCTGCAGCTCAATAAAATAGAGTTAAAATTTGTCCTATGGATAACTACCTCATTTTTTAATTGAAATGTAGGGTTTAATATATTTAATTAATTTCTTGGCAAAGCTTCTTAAAAATTTTAACCTTTAAAAAAGGGATTTTACTATATCTACCATCGTAACAGTGTCTTCAAGGACTTTTGATAACTCTTCTCCAACTGTATTGTCTACCAATGTTTCCCTATGAAGAAAGCAGTGTGCAGCTATCATTGATGAATTTTTATTCTCTACTCTGGAAATACACCCTAAAATAGATGGAGCTCCATCCGTACATAAATCCCAGATGATGAGAAAGAATTCACTGTCAAAAAAATGTCACTTTCAGTTTTCAGTTTCAACCAAAACAAAGCAAATTGCCTGTTTGTTTATTTTTTTCTAAAACATTCTGACTGATATACTCACACATTTCAGTAATACGTTGGCCTGTCGTACTCTTGGACAAACACATTTTTGAAATTTTCTCTTTAACTTCTTTTCATAGCATGGTTTAAACAATGGCCTAACAAGCCGGTCCAATTAGATTTTCACTAATAACAAATAGGTTCATGTTTTTTACTATCAATTCAGAAACTTTGATTAATCCCTCACGTACACTATCTGAAATTTGGCCCTTTTTTCAATTTTAGTTCTGCCTTGTGTTGTGATTTTTAAAGACTTTAAAATATGTTGATAGCTTATGGGACACTCTGGGATAGTTAGTGGTAATATGCCTCTTTATTTTAAATGAAACCACTACTTTATTGCTCAGGCATTCTCCACAAAAGATACAGATGGGTACTGATCGGTTACAATCTTAATTCCAAGTGAAACCAAAAGCTACAACGTTATAGTTCCATAAAAGTTTTGGAGGTTTAAAACTGGAACTAGTATTAGATTTCACAAGGAGATAATTTGTTATATTTTCCTACACTTGCGCGCTCTGCGTCTGCACTAAGTAATACTACCGAATTCATTAACAAATTAAGTGATTGATGTCGGTCTGATGCCAACAATTTGTAAATCTAAGGCTACTTAAATAACCAGGTCAGACAGAGTATCTAGCCCAAAATTTATTTCAGCTACAGACCGTTCCACTCCTAAGTTTCATTACAGGCTATTATGGATAATTACCATATTTTTATAACACATTAATTTCCCCGTAAGCACTATACTTTTTCTATAAAACATTTTGTAGCTTAAAAACGAACATAGCTATTTCTATAAAATTAGCATGCTATATTATATAAAATTCATTGATGCATCGAGTGAAAGTAATATTGACTTAAAAAAAAGAAACTAAACAGTTAAATATTACAAAATATAAACATTTTGACTGTGTCACTGCTTCACGAGTTTCTAAATATATCGCATCATTAGTTTTGGTAATAATCTTGAACAACGTCTGCTAATTCTGAAATTGATATATTTTACACGAAGTACAAAAAAACCTCCTGGAATATTTAAAGTTAAACATGAATAGGTTGTCTTATTATAAACTTTTTCTTTTGATTTAACGTAAGTATATTATGTTAAATAAATTAAAAGATTAATTCTAATGTAATTAAAAAAAACTTTGAGCCTATAGCACTTCCCATTTATGTTTGATGGTGTTTTAAAGTTAAAAAGTGTGAAGATAGATTCAGGGGAAGGTTGCCTATATTGGACAGGCTCCTAATTTGGACCACTTCTTTATTATGCACACATAAGAGCGACAATGCTGCCATGCTGGTGTCAAATTTTAGTACTAAAGACATGGCCGTAACTTGAAGAGTGCCCCTTTGCCAATTGCTCCTAAGAGGTCTGTGAGGATTGACTCTTAGTATTTTCATCATTTGATGTAATATTTAAGACCTGTTACATAAGAACTTGCCCACTTAAAACACAGGTAAGTGTTATTTTAATACATTCCAGATATATTTGGATGGTTTGTCTATATCTTTAGTCATGAATCGTTCACAGTCTTTAAGTGTTAAGTGATGGTTGAATATTGTTTGCAAAATGGCGTCGTTTCCTAAATTGGACCATCACCTTTGCCTAAGTTGGAGCGGTCCGATATAGAAATTCATGAACCCAGAGTGTTCCCCAATATTTACTCGTTTAAACCTGTTGCACAGGAAGATGTCAAAAAAAAAGGCAAATACGGGCAGGGTAGTGAAGCAGATCTGGCTTATGCTGTTAATGTGGTTCGTATAGCAAGCTTTGGGCTGAATAAAGCCGCAAGAAATTATGGGGCTCTAAAAGCAACATTGAAGTGACATATTAGTGGGCAAAACTAAGGACCTGCCCTTGCTAAATCCTTCGGTCAACTGCTCGTTTTAACCAAGGTAATTGAGTTAGAACTGGAGGTACACATTTTCAAGTGTGAAGAAATAATGTTTGGACTACCAGTAAAAGACATGAGGACGCTCGCTTTCGACGTTGCTTAGATACAGGGTCTTGGACTATTTTTTTAACAAGGAAAAGGGCCTGGTAGGAAAGATGTGGTTTTATAAGTTCATGAAACTGTTGTTGAGGCAGTCGGAAGCAACATCCCATGCCAAGATGAAGAGCTTTAGCAAAAAACTAATTGGGGAATTTCTTAATCTTTTAGAAGGGCTGGTGGATGAACATTAACTGAGTTTCACAATAATTTACAATGTGCATGAAAGTGGTTTCATAACTATACAAAAGAAGCCACAAAAGATAGCCAGCCTTGAAAGAAATCATGATTTTGGTGCAGCAAGTAGTGGTGAAAGAGGATTGAACACAACCACTGTGTGGTGTGTGAATGTAGCCGGCTCAAACATCGCACTAGTGCTCATTTTCAAAAGAAAACGATAAGCACCGGAGCTAGAAAGAGGAAATCCATTAGGAAGTGAATTAATGATTTCAGAAACGTGATTTAAATCATTTGATCTCCACAGAGAATGGCTTCGCCACTTCAACAATGGTGTTGTGTGTTCAAGAGAAGATCCTGTACTGTTCCTTGTGGATGGACACGCAACCCATAGAGCTTAGAGGCACTTTTATTTGCAAGGGATGGTGAAATTATTCATACAACGCGCCTCATTCAACTTCTTGGTGTTGCCTTTTGTCATCCCCTTGGTTGATACTACATACGGGCACGAGAAATGTTTTTACGTTAAAACATGATCAAACCAATCAACCAATATGATGCTGTTGCCTTACTTGTGGAAGCATATGGGAAAATAGCCACAGGGAGTACCGTTAAAATGCCGTCAATGTCTCTAGTATCTATCATGTCAATCGTCACGTTTTCCGAGATCACGATTTTGGTCCTTCATATACTTTGAGGCAAGCAGCTGATTTCAATTACGTACCTACGCCACCATCAGGAAGTTTCTCTGAATCCTTGAGTAAAGTACCTCGGGTGCCTCAGGCAGCAACTGGTTCTAACAACCAAAGAAAACAACAGAATGCACAGATCATCAAGTCATCACAAGCACTCCTTACAAATATACTTTAGTGAAACAAAAATCAATTGAAATGGTTACAGCAAAATCACGAAGAGCTTTATTTCCTTCTAAGAGTTCTGCAGTAGTTTAAAAAAAATAATTAGCTAGCGATGAGTGTAATGAATATTTAGTAGCAAGTGGTTCGTCTTCTGGTGGCAAACATTTTGTTGACATAGACGATTCGAAAGATTTTGATTGTAATGATCTGAAAGAAAACGACTACGTTCTAGCTTGTTTAAAATATGAGAAAAGGAAAGCTGTTTATTATGTTGGGCAGGTTAGTCAGGAAATAAGTACTACAGGTACCATTAAAATTTCTTTTGTGAGAATGTCAAATAAAATTGAGAATGCCTTCATCTTTCCAATTGTGCCTGATTTTTCGGTAGTGAGCGATTGTGACATTTAGATGAACTTTCCAAACCTACTGAAACATTGTTAAACAAAGCGTCAAATAATCTACATTTCTTTTGGAATTGAATTTATTGAGGATGCTCGCAAAATTGTATGTATTAGGTTTTTCGACTTATGTTTCCTAGTTTTGTAATTTCTGGGCTTTTTCTAATAGTATTTGTCTTAATTATGCTTTTTACTTTTATATTCTTAATAAAACAATGAAATTTCATGGTAAAACCTGAGTTTCTATATTCCAAACCAACGGTCCAATTTAGGAACCTCAGTGATACAAATTAATAAATCAGTTTCTTATATTGAAACGATTGCATAACTTGCATTTTATTTATACCAACAAAAATCTTTACCAGATGTGAACATTAAATTTGAACATTTGTTTTACTCAAGTTCTTAGGAAACCATGCACACAATTTGGCAATAGTTGGTCAGAAAACTTGGTGGCAAAAGAATTAAATTATTATTCTGGTCCAATAAGGACAGCCTTCCCCTACACACTGCCCGTTCTTGAAGAGCACAGCACTATTATACATTTGAGACATACCAAATCAGAGAATATGTCAGTTCATCCCATTCACATAAAAAGGGCTAATATTAGCTACACTTACAACTTTTAGTAAATTTTATATTAATATGAAAATAAATATACTTTTTTGTTTAAGTAGTTGAGTAGGCTGTATTTTGTTTCAATTGCTTGGACAATATTAAATATTTTAAAATATATTTCATTTGGGGAAAAAACAACTATAACATAATATATTTTCGGATGAAGAAACCATCTATCCACTATATTACATAGTAAAACACACCCCTGTAGTTATGAATGCAGCAGTCAGCTTACCAGCATCGTGACTCTAGAATACTCAAACTTATAAGAGAAATTCCTCTCTCCTGTTGAGGCATTAATTAGTACAACTCTCCTTCTTATACACTATTTCCAGCCTCTCCTCATTGGAGTGGGAAAAGGGCTCACCACTTCCTGCGACTGACCCTAAAGTATGTTTTGCCTTACCCCTACCTAGATCCCTTAGATAATGTTCTGAGAGATTTCAAGGGGATAATTTTTGGAAGATGATTGACATCTTACACAGCACTGAAGGTGTTTTTTTTACCTCCAAACACATTAACAAGAGGTTTACGAATAAATATGTGGAAATAGTTGACTTATATTTTGTGTCCATACATTAACTTTTAAGCCCTTAAAACTGTATTGTTTATCTAGCTGAAGGGATTTTTACCTAAACAGCTACTTTCATGACTCTCTTGCCCCCTTCTTTAGAGCCCAAAATAACACTCACACCACATGTAATCATCGCTCATTGATCATAATATGAATCATATTTAAACATTTAATCATACATTATACCATGCACAATAATTGTTAGACACTTGATTATCTTTCACTGATTAGAGACATACTTCGTACTTAATTTGTTAACTGTACCAAATAGTAATTGATCATATTTCATTAGTATACTTTATTAGAGTCAAACATTGCACTTATAACGCATTTGATCATCATTCATTGATTATATTCATGCAATTATTTCGTTAGAGATTGTATCATTGTTTTGATCATACTTTATATATTGCTTGATTAGAGTCATACATCATACCTACAACACATTTGATTATCCTTCATGAATCGTGCCATACTTCATACTGGATAGAATCATGCATCATACCTACAAAACGTTTGCTCACACTATATCGATCATGCCCTAATTCATACTGGATAGAATCCGGCTCCGTTTTTACAATATATTTGATCATACTTCATTGACCAGAAAAGCACATCATACTTGATTGAGTCATGCATTATACTTAGTAAACATTTGATTATATTTCATTGATCTAACATGAATCCTACTTTATTAGAGTTACTCGTAATATTTATATTACATTTGAAAATCATTCATTGATTAAAGTCATGCGTCTTACTTTAAATACATTTGATCAGCGTTTATTGACTTTTTCGTTCTAATTTACGGTCATATTTGATCACCCAAGACTTAATAAATAAGAATTTAAAAACATAATTTTAAATATTATTACTACAACAAAAAATAATTCTTAAGGAATAGGAATATTGTAGAAATCTATTTTTTTACTAAGACATTCTTAGTTTGATTCATATTATATCTAAATCAAAAATTAATGTTTTTCTTAAAATTACGAAGTAATATATGATATATGTTGAAATAGAATACTCTGTTAATTTTGGTTTTTGTCCATATTTTTTTTCTATCATGGCGAGATAGAGTGACCACATATAATATTTATACTATTCGGCAGATAATAGAGCAAAATTGGGAATACAACAACAGAAAGGTAAATAACTTATTCAATTTCAAAAAGTCTTGATTCAGTTTACATATACAAATCATGTGGTATTTTATTTAGTTTTGACTAGCAGAAAAAAAACTAAGTTGAGATATGCTTGACAAATACGTGTGTTATTGTACGTTTTGTATGTCGCTTTTCAGACGCTTTCGAACTATATAATTATTGAAACAAGCTGATGCACTTTAACCATTACTTTTTAATCTAACATTAGAGAATGCTACTAGGGCAATGCAAGAAAGTAGGGTGGCCTTACATTAAACAATACAATGCAGCTATTAGAGTACGCAAATGATTTAGCTTTGTTAGGTATTATTAAGGAAACTATGGAGATAAATCTAGAAATTTTACCAGAGGCGATCAGTGAAATAAATAGGTTTAGAAGTGAATGCTGAGAATACGAAGTTCATGATTATTTAAAGAACACAGATTGGGGTGACAATTTAGAGATTATTGCGAACCATATATCATTCATTTACAAGGACAGTGTGTGTGTTCATACATTTAGGAATAATTGTAATTAGTAATAACGATATTAGTCTATTTATTAAGAAAATACACTTAACAGTAGGAAAATGCATGCTTTTACTTTGTTAGTAAGTTTTTAAGATCTTATCTGTTTTCAAGAAATGTAAAACAAACAGTATACACAACAATAATTTCACAGGTGGTTCTTTATGTTTGTGAAACATATTATACCTTTTCTTACATAGCTAGAAGGGATTTAGGTTGTTCTGAAACAAAATACTTTGTAAAATAGTTAGTTCAAAAATCTATGAAGGTGATAGAGAGTGGAGGAAATTACATCATGATTAGTTACAAACTCTGTACGTATCAACTATACATTAAGAGTAATCAAATCTCGAAAGTTACTGTGGGCAGGACATTAACTGTGAATGAAATAAACAATAACCACGTTCAAGGCATTGACTCGAAAACATATGGGAAGAGACCAGGGAGATACTGAGATGCATTTGGGGAGATAACATTAGTATGGACCTGAAAAAGATAGGGTGTAAAAAGGTAGACTGAATAGAATTATCTGAAAATAAGGATAGGTGGCTTACTTTTATAGTTTTGAGCCCTTAATGTCATAGAAAAAGAAATAAAGTATGACCCGATCACTAAATTTCATAGAAACCTTACTTTGTTATGTTTTTATCGATTTCTTATAGTCAATAATATCTTATTATTGCTGTACTGGGATTTGATTGATTGAATTATATTGAAATATTCCCACTCCTAACCGGTTCAATATGTTCCAAAAGTGAAAATTAAAAAGTACGTAATTTAAATGAGTTTCTTTGAGCTCTTTCTAAATCATTAGTTTTATCATTTTGGACATCTTTGGCTAATATTTTCTATACGTATAAATACTTTAGACAACTTCCGGGTTGGCCAGACTGATCGAGCGAGCGCGCGAGTGACTAAAATATAAAATAGAACACATGGTTGTAATGAGAGGTGGCCAGACTGGAGCTCGCGAGTGAGCGACTGAGCGCGCACGCTTGAAAGATAGAACTGGTTCTATTTTTCAAATGCGCGCGCTCGACCCGGTACAGTCTAGTTTACAGGTGCTAAGCAATATTATTTTATGTTGGTTCATTGAGTGTTAGGAAAACTTCTCATTTTGATATTTTTATTAATATCGATAGGTTTAGCACACTTGCTACTAACGGCTTAATTTAATTCGTAAGATCATAAACAATACCTATATGTATATATAAATGTAAAACTGATATGTTAAAATACTTCAATATTATCAAAGTAGCCCTTTACAAATAATAATCACCATTAGCGTGGGGAGAGGATGAGAAAACCACAAAAATAAATCACTTGTTAAAACCCCCCTCAGTTCATTCAGCCAAGATTCGGAGCCTCCTCGTCAACAACTAACGAGAGCTATCTGCTAATCACGCGCTCGCTCGCTTGTCAGTCTGGCTGAACCCTAAGGAAGAAATATTTTAAAAAGTTTACTATAAAAAAAACTCCATGGTGTCAGCTTGCAATCGAGCCATACCGATCGATTTTTTAAAGATTTTGTTGCAACAACAGTTTTTATGAGAGATTGTTTACTATTATGTCGCGTTATTTATTTGTTAGTTGCCACGTTTAACAGCTCGAGACCATTGTAAATAAACTAATTCCTCCATGGGGTAGGACTGAGGAGAGTGAGTTAAAGTAGCCACATCAAATGTAATGGAAATAAAGTGGGGTGGAGGGGAAGAATCACCCAAATTGCACCCAAGATTAGAA
The DNA here is from genome assembly GCA_902151455.1 of Timema bartmani. Classification (NCBI taxonomy): domain Eukaryota; kingdom Metazoa; phylum Arthropoda; class Insecta; order Phasmatodea; family Timematidae; genus Timema; species Timema bartmani. The sequence goes on from CABFWB010004608.1 coordinate 9,710, forward strand.
ACCTCGACTTCCTTATCACTGCCAATCCAATCCATTACTAATTTAACGCTTCAGACCACGTGACCTTTAGAGTAGTGCTAGTCTCATCTAATCAAGTTTAACGATGGTTGGAACGTTGGAGCTCAAATCCAAGTTTGATGTGCTGAAGTGGTTTTATCTTAAATGGTCTCTCACTTTTAGGAAATGTAGATAAGTATATTATATTTAGAGTTTTACCTTCCTCATGCATGAGCTATTAGTATAAATATGGAGCGGGTAGTAAGGAATGGGGCACGAAGAAACTTTATGGACATAGTCTTATTATTCTTATCACGTTTTTCGCCTTTCATTCCTGAGATTACACCAAAATAAGTCAAGGCGCCTCCACCGCTCATCCTCTCTACCGGCATGATCTTTTTATTTTCAACTCCAAAGTTAGTGATAACACATATTTTTAAATGTCTTAAATGACCAAGTTATTAGGGTCCTATAGTTGCTAGTTACGGCTATAGCCGCATCTAAGTATTATATTATTTAAAATGAAAAATGACAACTTGACATGAGAGTTGAATCCAGGACCTTTGGCTAAGAACGCCGATGCTCAACCACTGAGCTATCTAGGAGTCATCTAGCACCCAGGGTAATTTCTTCACTCATAATTTAAGGCTGAGTTTGTGGTGAACTTGTGGGAATCATCATCTAGAAATGAGCGATCAATTAATGTTGCAAGATCAGATAACGCAGCCACTCGGGAGTATTAATAATTGTAGGCCTACATTACTTTATATATTTTTTACAACCAAGACTGTTTCCAGGTTTAGTCTGGGTCAGCTTTTTTATTCAAGCCATATATTTTCCCCTATCGGCTTGTTAGGCCTATCGTAGCTTCATATGCCTTATAATCTAATTAAAATACTAGGACAGGCACAATATCTAATCCCCGGCCACATCAATGTGAATGGGTAAACCCACATCTCATCCATGATAAATTTTCGACAATGCCAGGAATCGAGACCGGTACCTTTAGCTCACTAGGCAGACACGCTACCAACGGAGCAAAAGTGTCGGATACATCACTTTAGAATCTCCAGGTTTATTAACATTTTTTGAACCTACTCTTCAAAGTATTTTTAGCATGCAAAGCTTTAATAATCTATTCTATTCTATAATATAATCAAATAACTGTAAATATACGGTTACTTCATGGCCTCAGACATTGTTAAAGATCGTCATGGCATTGTGCTTTAAAATATGATCATCTGTCCCTTAAATGATTTGGTTCACACCCCGATTGGATCGAATTATGATATTTTCGTGATGCGAAGACGCGCGGGATACGGCTGTTTAGGTTCCCATTGCAAACGTGATGATTGATTACCGGTCGCAGTGATGGGGTGTTCGGGGCTCGAATTCGAACCAGATATATTGAGAGTGTTATTTATGAATAATTATTAACTCTCTATCAAAGTAGACGCTAGTACACTTATTTTAAGTTCTACCTTAATTACCCCTCCCTATTCAATTATTGTAAATATACAGATAGCTTGTATGACTATTAAGAAACAGTGGACAAAAAGATTCCTAAATATTTAAAATAATTGTATTTAATTTGTTTTTTGTATCAAAACAAAACAATATATGAAATAGTAAGATTAACTCATTTTCAATTATGAAAATGTCTTTGTTCTGAGATTAAAGTAAATAATAATAATAATATAAATTAATTTTAAAAGGGCTCACAACAGAACATGTTAAGATAATTAAGTTTTGTTTTAGTAGTTTGAGGATTCAGAACTGGTACTTCCTTAGTAATCACAACAGTGCGAGGTTATGTTAAGTAGGTGGCGCCCTTAAACAGTCAATCTAAGGTATCATTACCAAAAGGGCTCGTTCTAAAGGATTTTAACATCCTGCAAGGGGCTTGAGAAACTTTCACTGTGGAGGGAACGCCCCAAGATATGGATGACAAGGACTGTCGCCATGTGTGCTTTCTGTGAAAACCAATCCACACCAGTAGCGTATCATGGAGTTATATCAGGGTAGGTAGAGTTTGTTTAAATATCACCTGTAGTATATTCTAATAATTCAGTATAACATTTAATTGGGTAGGTATAAATTTAAATAAATGTATTTAGAAAATAGCTTATTAGTGATGCATCAATTAGGGATACTAAATTTTATATAATTATAACTAAATATTATATAGTTTTAACAGATCCTACCTACCCTAGAAACAATACACTCCCTGCCACTACTTTACAACTAAGAAAATATTCTTAACTCAATTTATGTCTGATCCGGCCTTGATATACAGAAATAAGAATCTTCTAAACGTTTGCAGCAAGTTGTGTCCATACTACGACCTGTACTTCTGATTCAATCAGTTAAAAATAGTGACAGAATAAAACAATGGTTAGTAAAAACAACTCAATATAACGTATGCCTAAGTAATTTACATAAACATGGAGAGCCGATGTTTATTGTAGTGTAGTTTTTGTATTTAAAAAAATCACACATTTAAATGACTTGTAGATGCTGAATACAGTACCTACTATTCAGAAATGTACCACGGATGGCTATGATATTTATATATTCATTTTAAGTATCAAAAACAATCGTTTTGGGTTTCATAAATGAAATTAGTCAAAAACGCTGAGAGTGAATTACACTAATTTAATCAATGAAACACACACATGCATATAGTATAAAAAGTTTCCCACAAAATACTAGAACATAATATATGTATATGTGTGTATATGTATGTAAGTACCAATACGAATATAATATATGCGTGCTTACATAACGTATGTTGACCTTGGTGGTCTTGGGGTAAATTGCTCGCCTCAGGTTCTGATATTTGTGGGTTCAAACCCAGCTAAGGTCGATGGACTTTTCTTGAGTTATAAATATTCGTAGCACAACTTCCTGCGGAGAGGAAGTGAAGCCGTTGGTTCCACATCGATTGTGGCATGTAAAATAACCTTGAAAGTTATGTTAAAATTACTTTTCGGCAAAATTAGTAGGCTTAGGCCCTTTCAAGCTCACTCATAGAAATTCAGTGTGGAAAGCAGTGGGGAATACCACAATTCCGGAATTCCTCTAGTACATGGGGTTTCTCTCAGATGGTGCGGTCAGCACTAACCATCAAATGGCTGAGTGCATGACCAGCTCTGGATGGATAGAAATCACATCAAACCAACCTTAAGTTTGTTGACTTACTTAATAAGACAAAACACATTTGCATACCAACCTACGAATGTTATAAATAATTACAGTAAATATTTTCTAAAAGTTCCTTCCTACCAAAATACACACACAAACATATATATTTATTTTTGCAATGCATCATAGTACTTGTTCAAGTTATACGCATATGAACTAACTACTACTCTAATGAGCTGGGGACGAGGAAAGCTGAATTCAAAGGAAGTATACCCTCATTTTCCAGGAGGGGGAGTAAAAAACAATTTTGTAGAAACCATACTCAATACACACCACCGAGATTCAAACCCTGATCTCCCTGTCATCGCCAGTCTAGTCTATTGCAAGAGTGATGCCTTATACCCCCGGCCACCGAAGCAGGTTAAACCTAATTATGTACACAAGTATACACCTAGCTTTATCACCTAAATTTATACAATAAGACCCATATCTATATCTGTGGTTTTACTTTTCTATATTTGCTCTGCGAGATCAAAGTTAAGGTCATTTTTATTCCACATAGCGAAAAATTGGGAGAACACTGTTTTACAGGAACTGCCACGATCAGATACGTATCACCCGTGTTGGAAAGAAGTAATGGTGAAACCGTACGTATGACCTTCCACCCTTCCTTCTTGTCGTGACGTCAGCCTAGGGAGGAGTCAGCTGAAGAAGGGACAACTTGAGGGAAACAATTCAAATATACCATCTCTTTGGTGTTTAAATGTTTTTAAAATTAGGAATCATGCCAAGTGTGGCAGCAATATTAAATATCTTAGTCTTCCGATGGATGAACTTAATAAAATAAAGTTGATGTAAGAGGGAGCACAAATTTAATCTGAAAACTTTTAAGTAATTAATTTTCTATGACTTTACTACAAAATATGATATTGCAACGTTTGATGCTTTATAGATAAATTGTACAAACATTCATTAAAATATTATATATAGTTTAATAGTAATAGCAAGCTCCCCTACGGGGTCTTCAAGACTTATAATCGTTGTCAATCAAAATCCAAAATCATGTAGAAGCTATTTTTAAATAAATGTATTTTTGTCACCATGTATTTGTACCCTTTTGAGTTACACGCATATTTAACCACGCAAATATGCTAGGTGTGAAGATGGTTGAATTTAGAAGAAATGTAACCTTATTTGCGTGGGGGGAGAGTGGAAAACCATTTAGGACAGGGCTCCCTTCCCACTTCCGGGATTTGACAACTGAACTGGGTATTATATATTAATTAATTTTGTTAGTATTTTTGCGTTAGGTCCTACTATTTTATTAGCATTAGTAGACCTGTATTTATTTTTTTAAATGTGAGTCTCATCTTTTTACCTGTTCTGAAAGTCCGCATATTTATACTAATAAGATAGGAACTGACTTGGATGGATAACTATTTAGGAACAACAACGTAAGTAAACCCTGTCGGTATTTGAACCCCAATCTCCCCATCACCGACAAACCAAACCAAATAATAATGTTGACGCTGTAGCCTACACGTTCCCGACGATGTGGCTGGATGGGTATTTTTTTAATGCTTTTTTTTATAAAAGTGGACAGAAAGGTCAGATTAAACTGCAAATTTACTATCAAAGTTTAGCAATACTGTAGCTTGTATTTTATTATTAGGAATTTTCTCTACTTTGTCGTTTTAATTCGAGTTTATTAATTTTTCGTTGTTTTTCTGCCATTTTTACAACTTTTCATTAGTTGTCAGTATTTTAAAATCTTGGACATGCAATATAATAATTCATATTTCCAACAATGCTATATATATGCTATATACATATATATTTTCTCTACTTTGTCGTTTTAATTCAAGTTTATTAATTTTTCGTTGTTTTTCTGCCATTGTTACAATCTGTAATTTTTAGTTGTCAGTATTTTAAAATCTTAGACATGCAATATAAAAATTTGTATTTCCAACAATGCTATATATATATATATATATATATTATAATGACTTTTACAATATTATTACGCTTATAATGAGCAAAATTACATGGTTTTCCTTCATTCAATATTTCAACAATATTAAATTATTGCTCTAGATCGGGGGTTTCCAACTGGTGGCCCACGAAGTTTCTTGCAAAAGTAATCTACTGTAGTAAAATTTGGTGTTTTTATCCGAGAAACGGAGAAACGGGGGAGTAAATCCTTGGAAGCTTCAAATAATTTCTTCCTTACATTTGTTGTATTATATTGACTTAGCAAAGATTATATTTTCTGTCGGAAAATTTACTTAATATGTAATTAAATATGTTTAAATTATCACTTATTATTTCATTCACAGTTAAATACCTTTTCTCATTGTTGCATAGATTGACAAAAATTATCTGATATGTTGCGATCCGCCACTAGACTCGGGGATTCAACTGTGAGTGACTGTGGCCTGGCATGTTTAAGTTGGTAGCTCCTGTCATAGCTGTACCAAGTGATTTGATGGTTTAGTTTGACACACATAGGTGATCATGTGGACTTAGCCTAATCATAAAGCTAATCTTCTGTTTGCTAGTGATCGGGGACGTCGAGATTCGATTCTCAGCTGAGTGTGATAAGGGTGGGTTTTCATAAATGGTTTCTTCCTCCCTTCATATTTTAATGAGGGTATATTTCTTCTAAATTTTCCATTTCTCATATCCATATTATTTTGTGCAAATAAATCCGTACAGCCCAGATGGACTTGGAACAAAAATAAGAATGTAAAATTTCTAAATTGATATTTCATATTATTTTTAAGAGTCTTGTTAAAATATTTAAAATAACGTAATATTTTTTCCTTCATTCATATCTATTTTTTATTTTTATGTTTACAAAATTATTTTCTCATTAAATTATACTATTTCTTCTAAGATATTTATAACGTTTCCATCCAGCCACAATCTGTTCTGATCATTTTGCTGAAGAAGATTTCCAGAGGTATTTGCAATGTCGTATTTTACTATATACTCCACAAAAATGCAGAAATATAAAACCATTTGGAAGAAATGAGTCATTAATCATTAGTAAACTTCCCATAAATGAATTTTTACCCGAAAAACAAGTATACAATGTATATTGTCAGGTAAACACTCCTTAAATATCCATTTTAAACCAAATCTTTAAAGTGACTTGTAAAAAAAATTGAAAGAAATGTAAACAAATCCATTTTCAGAAGATTGCTCTTAATTTAAGAGCTAGCGTCTGTATAAAAATCCTGAGGTATAGCCATATTAAATATCATATTGAAGTTTGAATAAAATTCATTAAATATTTTAGGATAAAGACCCAGGGACATACATAATTGTAAGCTACATATTTTTTTAGTTTTAGGCGTATTAAACACAAAGATTCGTCACAATTTCAAGGTTGAAAATTTTTACAATCTTATAATTTTATATATATGAGAAAGGAATGGATTTTAAAAAACTCAAAAGAGATGAGAGATGTGGCCTTAATATTGCAGTTATAAAATAGGTGTTTATAATGAAAAAGGAATATCTGTTTACTTAATAATGGCTTGAAATATATATTAAATGTATTTTGATTTTCTTGGTTACATACTATATTTTGTGTTTTTTCTGTTGTAAATAACAGTAGTTTTTCTTGTGGTTTATTTGTTAAAGTCAAGGGTATTTGTTTGAAACTCATAATTTAATTTAATATTGATGATGTTATTGAAACAAATGTTCTTTAACGTGTGCATCATACGTTTTTGAGTGGTAAAACATTAATTTTTATTATTCTTGTTTGATGAATTTAACAAGTTCGTTCACTTTGCACAATAATACTAAAATATATGTAATTTATTTATTTCACACCCATATTATTCTTGCTACAAATATTCTAAAATATCACTACATACTTCTACATTATTATGTAGTGATTTATATAAGGTATATTGTTGAAACCTAAAGATAACTCGAGAACGTGCCATAGCGCGCAATGCTCGCAGTAAAGCAAGTCCCCCTAAGCTGACGTCATGCGCAGAAACGGACGAGTTTTAGGGGCCGGACAGTTTCACCTTATTTCCTACCACCACGTGTACTACCAGCAAGGCTTCAGTTTGAACACGGTAGAAAGAACCTTCAAGAAAACTTAAACACATATTTCTGGTCAATATTGATAATACTATACCATATAATTATTGTTCATTCAAAGGTATTGATATATATATGTGTATATATCAATACCTTTAAATTATATATGTGTATAATATATATGTGACGGCTGTGGATCACGTAGCTTGATTTATTTATACATTTTTTAGTACCATGTCTTACACCTGCTTAGGTTTTATACATAATTATGTACTACCTACGCTCATGAGTTAGATATAAGGAGGGGTTAATTGAGATAAAATGTAACCACATTTGCTTGGAGAGAAAGAGTGGAATTTTTTTAGAAAAAAACACCTTCAATACACCTGACGGAGATTCGAACCCCAATATCCTTGTCATAGGTAGTCTAGTCTTTTGCGAGGATGATGTTTTTTAGACCATGTGGCCCCCAAATCAGGTTTTACGCCCAAATTAATTTTTAGGTAACTTTTGAAACAGTGGGAAACTGCCCTTCCTACCGTGTTTTAGCAATAGGTAGAGCGCTATATTGCTTGGTTCTGACCCGGTAAGTCAGGGCTACAATGAAAATCGAACCCCGGCCGGGTCTACCAGAAGCTATCCCCTACAATGTGATTCTTTCCCATTTTCTTCAATTGAATGCTGGTGCACTGCCTTTTTGAAAGACTCATAACGTAAGCAATCAAACGTTTATTTTATCTTATGCGTTGAGTAGGGTATGTTGTTAATTAATATGACCAATAAAACATAACTTTCAGATTGCTACTTCGAGAAATATCATGTAAAGTTATTGATATATCGAGAAATACACCTTTAGTTTTTAGCTATGAATTTGTTTATAATTGATATTCATTATCAATCAAAATAAAAACAGTATAAAAACAGTTGAGTATAAAGTATTAATTTAATATAAAGTGTGATATCTTACATATAGGCCCTAATTCATTTTTGCAAAGTTTTTTTACTAGCGCTCAGCATAATACAGCAATGAAATAGGGGAGAGGAAATTAGAGGAAGTGTTCCTACATTTGAAAGGAGAGAAAGTGGAAAACCGTTCAAGAAAAAATATTTCAGCTCACCTGGCTGGAACTTTAACTTATCCCTATTCACTGGCATACCCACTGGCATTGGTTACAAAACCATAGATATAATTTCACGTGTTCATACATAAAAAAAGTATCTACTTCTGTCACTTTTGACAGGGTATTTTAATACCAGTATTCTGTTGTAGATCGAATAACATTTTTTCAGTGTTTACTGCAAATAAATCTTTACTCAATAAAAGGTGTTTTTGAATTGCCGTCTGTCTGTCTATACTTCGGACTAGAGCCTAAAGATTTAACCGATTGGGCTAAAATTTGGTATCCAGGGCTTTCATAGGGTTTCCCCGAGGAGTTTTAGGAATTGGATATCTAAACCTAAAATTAAGGGTAGTTTACTGAAGGGCAAAAATATAAAAGGTCGATTTTCTCAAAATCTGCTCAAACGATTTTGATTAAATTTCATTTGAAAACATTTATGAGTTTTCGAAACAAAAAGGCTAATATCAATATTTCGGCAAAATGACTTGAAGGGTTCCGGTCAGATGCGTAAATTCTCATTTTTTATCATATCTTAGAAACTATTAGAGATATGAAATTACTTATCATTGCAAATATGTAGATCTATTTATAATACAAATCTTTTATTTGAAACCTATTTTTATAAAACCAATAACTTTCAAACTATAAGCATATATATATATATATAAACTTTTCGAGCACTATAGATAAAGTATTGCAACCGTCAACAAAATCTAACCCGAGATGTTGCTGGATGTCAACATTTCATGACACCCCGAACCCTAAAAAGTTGTTTTTACAACGCTGTCTGTCTTTGTGTCTTTCTAACCCTAAAATTAAGAGTATCTTACTAAAGGGGGAAAAGATAAGAATTCCATTTTCTCAAAATCGGTTCTAACGGTTCTAGCAGAAGCAAACATTTCTATATCTCCGCAACTATTTGAGATACTAAATAACTTATCACTGTAAAATTTGAGTAATATTTTAAATAAAAAACTTTTATTTGAAATATATTTTCATAAAACCAATAGTTTCTGAGATATTGGCAAATATATTAATATAATTTTGTGAAATTTAGTTGTGAAGAGATACTACTTAAATTAAAACGCAATCATTTTCTAATGCTATAGAGTAAACAAATAAGTGAGTCTTTCAAGAAGTTGTTGTTTCTCCTTTAACCTCTTAGGGGAAATGTTTGTACAGCACAGGGGCGAATCCAGGATTTTCGTGAGGGCAGGGGGGACGCGGGTGCTCCAATTTGGTCGGGGAGGGGGGTGGGCACCTCAAGAAATTTTGACATAAAAATACTTCAAAATTTGAGCGTAAATCTTTAAGTATGTTCTCAGTGTAGCGCTAAACTTGAGAATAATCCTCTAATGGAGGGTATAACTCGAATTTTGCGATTAGTATTGAAATTTATTAAAAGCAAATAATAATAATAACATCAATAAATAGTGATTGCTAAGAGGGAAATAAGTTTAAACATTATAATAATTATTATTTAAATAGTTTTTTAGCTTTTCAGAAAATTAGACAAAAGAGATGGAACTATTCAAATTTCGAACAATCTAATTTTAACTCCACTCTATAGTTATTTTTCATTATAAATCGAAATTTCACCACTAAGCCATACTAACACGTTATATGTGATTTTGTTTAAAGCACGTTATTTAAAGATAAATTATTTTAAAGATCTTTTTATTATTAATCATTGAAATAGTAGACCTAATAATAAAAATGATAGAATAAATTTAAACCTTAACAATGTTTGTGCAACAAAGTTAGAGGCGCGCAATTTAAATATGGGTAATTTCATTAATGCCTATTTTCACCATTTTAATACTTAACGGGATTGCCTTAAGTATTTATAATAATTACCGTATATTAATCATTGAATAATATTACCAATAACAATAATTATTTAAAAAAACGAAATCTGGTTAGTCAGATAGTATTACGTGACAATAAAACTAGTGAATTTAACATAGATTTAATTGGTTTAATTTCTTGAAGGGGACGCGCGCCCCCACGCCACCTTCTTGAATCAGCCCCTGGTACAGCAATGATCTATCTCTCTCATTTTAGCCTCAATAATCAAAAATTACCCATTTTTTTGGGTCAAAATTTATAAAATAGAAATTAAATAGCAATGCGATAACGATAAGATATGCATCACATAATAAAATTCCGAAAATTTTAACCGGAAGTCAAAATTTTAATACGAAGTGTTGACCCTTGGAGACCCAAAATTGATATTTTTTATTGGTCCAAATATACAAATTAAGACGTTAATTCTTTAAAAATAAAATTATAAAATTTAAAACTGTGAGTCAAAAAATGTTTTACGTGTGTATAGCGCAATTTATTCTAAGCTTTGCTAGTGTATATTATATTAATAATTTTGAGTAAATATCTCCATTTTTAAACAATAGAATGGAGTTCCATGCCATTTATTTTTTATATATTCTTAACCTACCTAACGTGATTCCACTAAAACGCCAGGTTTCGGCAATGGGCAATATGATTACATACTGCCAAACACCCGTCCAATCATCTGGTGGATTCTAATCCAGGTAACATTATCAGTATGTTTCAGGGTGATCTTTCCAAAACTGCCGTCACTAGTGCTATAAGAGCTGTTCTGACTGGCTTGAATTTCGACCGGGAACCACACATTAGGTTCCAGCGTCCTATCGTGGGATGTTGCCATGGTAATATGAGCTTGTTTAAACTGTACTATAATTACCCACTTGCCCCTTTTTCACAAATATTACATAGGTTATACTCTATAAGCTATGCCTTACATGGCAATGTGTACAGTACATTTATTGATACCTGACCAATGAGTCTTCTAATGAGTGATTTAAAAAAAACCACTGGTCTAGTTTAAACTAAAGGGGCCCATTCCCGAGGCTATATTGAAGCAACCGGGTTGGCGATGTGGTTTATCTGAAATTGCTGGGGGATTCGGTTGCTCGCCCAGCTTCTCATTCACTAAGCGATATACAGGGTGGGGCAGAAAGTGATAACTGATGACACATTTAACAACTCTATATCTTTACTATTTTAACTACTAAATGTTTCAAATTAAACTTAAAATAACAACCAAAGGTTTACAATTTTCTACATACCCTTGATTTTTTTAGCAATGTCCTTAGGATGGCCACCGATACATGAAATAACTTAATATATGCGCAGCATCGCTTGATGAATTGCTTGCTTCAATTTCCACCACAATTATTTCTTTAAGTTCCTGAATTGAATTGTTATTGGGTCGCGTAAATATGACCTTTTAACATACCTTACAAGAAAAAGTCCGTAGCTGCTAAGTCTGGTGAACGTGGTGGCCAGGTGATGTCCCCAAATAGTGAGACGAGGTGCCCAGGAAACATTTTGCAAACCACCTCCATTAATGTTCAGGCTGTGATGGCTGTTGCTCCATCTTGCTGGAACCACATGTCGTTGGTTCCAAGACCCTTGCGTTGCAGTTCAGGGATCAGAAAGGTCGAACATCAATGAAGGTGCTCTGCACAATATTTCCTGGGCACCTCGTCTCACTATTTGGGGACATCACCTGGCCACCACGTTCACCAGTCACAGCAGCTCTAGACTTTTTAAAGTGAGGGCATATTAACATAAAGAGTCATGTTTACGTGACTTACCCAAGAACAATTCAGGAACTCTAAGAAATAATTGTGGTGGAATTGAAAGCCATTCATAAAGAGTTAATGTACATACAACAAAGTATTGCATATAATGGTGTTCCTCTAAAGAATATTGTTTTAAAAAATGAATAATTCAAGGGTAAGTAGAAAATTGTTAATCTTTTCTTGTTATTTTAAGTTTAATTTGAAGTATTTATTTGTTAAAATAGTAGCGATATAGTGTTATTAAATGTATAAATACCTCCTGCTACACCCTGCACAAACGATTCTGTTGCCAGCTCATCTTTTCCTCAATCCTGTTTCCATTAGTTTAAGGTAGCCCTTTGTGACGTGTGGACATACGTTCATACATATAAAGTTTTCGAGCGATCCTATTCACAAATAAAACGCAAGGTTGAATGATAGAGAGCGCAAGCTAATGTCCATATTTTTGCAGTTATTATGCCAAAAACATGTTCTGGCCATTATGAATAAAATATTTCTCTCGTAGATACATTTAATTTATAGCACATGAAGATATCAACAGTTTTGGAATATCTCTAATGAGCATTGTGTAATTGGCCAGGAATGTTTATCCTCACTTAAAAAATTTCTAAACAAATGATATTATTTGACTGAAACAAAATTTAATTTATTTTGGCCACAAAGCGCTATTTTGTCATAAAAACTGCAAAAAGTTTCTCTTCACTCGCATTTCCTTCCTACTTCCATCCCACGTTTAGTTAGCACGTTGAGTGGTTCTGCTGCCAACATCCATTCTCTGTGCAACCATTGTGTTATCTGCTCCAGATTGCCGACCAATGTGATCAGTTTCACGGGACAGACCACCAATCAAAATATCGCTTGGGTGATCCGGACATCGTCTGTAATCTGATTGAATTTGACCCCTGACGGGGAGATATCTAGTCAAAAGCAACGAGATTGTCAACTCGGTTGCTTCAATATTGCCTCGTGAATGGGCCCCTTAGCTCTGCTTACACTGGAAACACTCCACATCACGCCACTGTTAAATTTACACCTTTCCCAAAATCAAATAGGAGATATTTTCAATTGATTTAAATTTGTTTAAAAATGACACCTGGACATGGGAATTGAACTCATGTCCGAGTATCATTTTTCAACAAATTTAAACTAATTGAATTATGTCCACCTAACTACGGATATATCCGTACTAACTTCAATTTTCGCCTTGTGTATGTAGATGTAAATATACAGTACTTATATAAATATATGTATATATATGTATACATACATACATGTGTATGTATATATATATATATGTATACATGTGTAAATATATATTTTCAGTATGAAGCGTTTGATCCAGAATATTTTTTTAAAATCGTATGCCTCCATGAAATATTCTGAATGCTACACATCTATCACAAACATGTTACTAAGTCTAAATAAAATTAATTTTACTTTGATGAAATGTTAAATTTATTCTTACTATATTTTAAACTTTCACTAACTCTAACATGCTCATCTTTCCCGCATCACTTTCAACCAAAGCCAACTTATGGCTTAAATAGTTATTATTATTACTAGGCGTTTTGTCTCACGACAGGTCCATTCCTTTTGTCAGTGAACTTAGTTAGACCCCCAACGCACCCTGAGTAATAATTACAAATATTTAACTAGGAATTGTGCTACTGCATCAACACGGGATATTTTTCGACCCAAATCTCTTGGTCTGAGTACGAGGATGGACGATCCCTCAAAACCCGTGATGGATTGCAGACCTACACTATGTTAAAATATGCTAATAGCTAGAAAGATGTCCATCCATCCATTTACCTCGTTATTATTAATTCTGTATTTTTAAGGCGCGTCGACACAATCAGGTCGTTATTGCCTTATATACCTAGCTAAAATGGAAAATAGGTAATCAAGCTTCATTTGGTTGTAAGGTATATTTGAATAGGTTTACTTACATTGCAAATATGTTAATAAATCTGTGCAATTTTAATTCTAAGTTATTTTATTCAATACAAAAATAAATAATATAAAATAAATTAATGGTTGTTTGGAAAATCACTCAACCAAAAATTAATACAAAATAACTTAATCCTTATTTTAGACTATCCATTATTACTATAGTACAATGTGTGATTTATATCTAATTATTATAATTATTGCCACTTGTACGTAGAGCCAAAACAATTATGGTATACAATCAATTAATTATACATCACTTTGTTGATAAAGTTGTAGGACATTTTGAAATACACATACTGTTGGCGAGATTTTTAACTAGTATACCAGGCCAAATAAATAAATAAGGTATGCTCTATTTTATAATTTTGTTGAGGAAAGTGAATGTTGAGTTGATGGAAGTGATATGGGAAGTGATATGTATTAACTACGTAAGGATATGAAAACCAATTTTGATCAGAATGCCTTGTGAAAGAGAACAACTGTAAGAGAAGCATGACATGAATACTGATCGTAATTAGATGCATGAATTGGCGTTGAACATGTTTTTTTTTTTAATTGAAGGATTAGAGTGTCATAAATACATTTCGTCTACAGAATGTGAGGTAGCGAGCTTACCTTGTTTGTTTAAACTATGATGTGAATGTGGAACATGCCCATAGCATTGTTAGTCAAAGTAAGAATGTCACCTTTCAGTGCAAATGAAGTGTACAGAGATGTCGTGAAAGGAACACACTTACTGAATGGAAATGTATTTGTCTTGGAACCCAAAGGACTTGTCTGTATAAAAGAGCTGCTATATGTTGAGTGGGTGGATGAGGGTCAGGCACAGGCTTAGCTCAGTCATCAACGGGAGGTAATAAGTTAAATAAGACAGTAGGGGTCAACACCACATCATCTACCGAGGAGCGGAGACAAGATGTTCACGTTGTTGAGAGCGTTCACGTGCAGTCTGATGAGAGCGTTGACTAGGCCTACCAGGAAGTCGTTGCCGTTCTGTTGTTGATTGGTGGAGCCGGAGCTGGAGCCGGAGCTGGAGCCGGAGCCGGAACCGGAAACCATTAGACTCTGAGTCAATGAGGCCACACGTGACTTCATAGACCACGACATTCAGCACAAGACACTGTAACATAACCGTAAAGACAAACGTTCATCTTTCAGAGTATGTAAGGGTTTTTTTTCCCCATAGAGACAAGATTCACACTGTAAAGCAACCACAACACGAAACTTATCTGATGGCTTTAGATATTCTTTCATATAGTCAAACGCCAAATCATGCGTTTCACAGCGTAACTTTTCGGGAATGGTGGAAATGTTGACAAATAAGCTGTAAGATCAATAACAGCAACCTTGTGTTAATATTGACAACTCTACATATAATTTGTGTATGCTATGAAAGTTATTCATTTAGATATTTAAAGTATTAAAAAAGAACCATGAGTGAATCTGACTCGGGAAATTGAGGGTCACACAAATAGACCCATACCTACATTCATCCATTACTGTTTCCCGCCTGTGATCTTGGACAGTTTTTTTAATTCAAGCCATACCTATATATTTTTCCACTACCAGCTGGCTAGGCCTGTCGTAGCTTCATATGTATTATAATCCAACTTAAGACTAGGACAGGCACAACATCTAGCCCCCGGCAGCCAATTTATCAATGTGAAAGGGTAAACCCACACTTCACCATTGATAAATTTTCCGGCCATGCTGGGAATCGAAACCGGGACGCTTAGCTCAGTAGGCAGACACGTTGCTGACTGAGCTCAAGTGTTAGATCACAGAATGACAGAAATGTATTTTTGGGGAGGGTGGCATCTACCTGCGGGGGCTTGTGTCAAGGTTCACTAATTGTATATGACAAGTAATTTGTACTAACATTAGCATCCCTTTTGAAGTAATTTAAAGTTTTTAAAATCATTGTTGGGGCTGTAAATGATGTAAATGTAATAGGACTCCAATAATCTGCAAGCCTAGGTATTGAGGAGGAATATAAAAGTATGTTATTAATAATACAACCCCCCTTTTTTAGTTCGGCTCGGCTTAATTGTTTTTGAAAAAATGTCCCCTTATCAAAACGGTTTCCTTTGTCTAGATATTATATGCCCCTAATAGACAGCTTACCAACAATAAAGAGGGCACGTCTATCTCAGTTCCAATCAGTGACATAATAACTTCCCACGATACATTTCTAAAATGAACTAGATAGAAACTAGTAGCCCTAGTTCCTGTAGTGACCAAGAGCGAGAGTATTAAGATTGTACAAGTGGTCAAACGCATCTTATCCCCATTACATCAACAAATTATGATATCTTGAGTTCTACAAAACATAATGAAGATTTTATGTTTGCTATCAATTTATTGACAAACTTTCCTTCTTCCGTTTGATATATTACATGAATATGTGCGATGTTTAGTTTACTGACTGTGCGCCCAAATTTTTGGTTTGGTGATAAAATAAGCTATTGTCAGTAAACTAAACAAATCTCACAAATGTAAACGTTTGTATATGAATAAAATACATCAAACGAAAGAAGAAGAATTTGTCAGCAAGATAATAAAAATATAAATCAGCAGTATATCTTGGGTACTTTTGTAAGTGTATCAATGAACGTTCAAGTTCCTAATGACATAGAGTGAGTGGGTGTCTTTTCTAACTTGAACCTCCTTAAGGGCGGCGTCTTCCTGAAGGTAGAAATCCTAAAAAGATGGTATTTCTTATGAGACTGCAGATAAATTGCTTTAAAACCACAAAATGAATCTTAAAATAAGTTAGAATTCCCTGCTGTGGCCATAGCAACAAACAACCTAATTTGTTAAAAGAAAGGGTGGATATAGTTTCATATACTCTCCACCCAGTGTCGTGGAGTGTATTGTTGATAAGGTGGGGAAAGCTCGCTAAAAGCCGTAATTGTGGAACTATCTCTCCCACTCCATCCCCATTTGACCAATCGTACATAGGCTCTGCTCTATATATTTCTAACATTAGAATTTATTTCCATTGATATTTATCTAAAGATTGTTCAACCAATTTTTGATAACAATTTCACAGGTATACTCCGATTATTCTGAAAGGTAGAAAACTTATATTGACATGGTGTGGCTTGTAAAATAGGGCCATATTGCAATCAGTCAAGGAAGGACTAATTTTTTTTTTAGGGTAAATAGGGTAAATTGAGTTTACAGTTTCCATTATCTATGATTACCTCAACAACATTCTCCGATACGCCACCGTCTTTACCGTAGTAACATAGCTGCGGCAATGTTTGTAAAAATTAAGTGAAAATGAGCCAATGTTACATTTTCATAAATATCAAAATGTACTACTTATTGTAAAATCCCTGTTGGTATATTTCAACTTAATATTGGCGTAGCTTGTATTTTGAATTAACAAACCACTATCTAAATATTTTGTAAAAACGCTGAAGATCTGCAAAAAGTTTAAATGTTCTAGAAGGTGTCCCCCTTAAAGTGCAATGGAAGCTAAAGTCAAAGTCATAATTTTTGTAATTTTCATCCTAGAACAAAAAAGATTGTTTCGCTCATTCATGATGTAGTGCCTTGAATGGAATTTTGGAGCCTCTTCTATAAAATACAAACATATTTTTTGCGGCATCATTGATGACATTTTACTATAATTATTATTATTGTCGTTTTATGGGCATTGATAATATGTATCAAAAGTGACAGCTGTAGAGCATGAGAAAGTAGATCTAGTAACGTTTTCTAGCTGTAATATATGTTCATTCCTTTACTTGATGGAGAATAGTTTTGTTTTGGAAATATATATATATATATATATACAAGGCTTTGTACAACATCGGAAAATTTTGTTCGGCATTAATAATTAAAATAAATAATATCTGTATCGATGGGTACAATGATTAAGGCGTGGTCTTGTCTAGTCTGGCTAGCAGATGATGGGTAGGTTTGTGTTCTTAATACAGAAGGGTGTATTTAGATGTTTTTACATAATAACCTACCACTCATCTCCCACACAAGTACGGGTACATTTCCCCAAATTGTTTATTCCCCCCCATTCCATTAATGTAAATACGTGAATAGGTTTCGATAGGCGCAATGAGAGTCTAACGTATTAGACCACTCGGCCAACTCTAGGGGTTACTAGACTGGAATGAACAAGACAAAGGTGACAAAGGTGACAACTTGGGTGACCCAGAAATCACGTTCTAATTATTAGGCTTAGTGTTGTGAATATAACATAAAAATAATTATTTAACTATACGAAACTTTTTTCAATTTTGATAAAATTATTCCTGACAATCTAAGAAAATAAGCTAATTTTTCAAATGCAGGCCTAAATTATTTTTTTTTAGCATACCATGAGAATAAAATAACCATGCGAACAACAAAATGATAATCGTCTAAAAACACTCTTTAATCGTATGTGAACAAAAAATTTTATATCGCTCGTACGTCCGTTTATTGCCGACAAATTTGCTTACTTGAATTTACACAAATTATTTTTTTTTTTACCCGTATCAGTGGTTGCAATGTATAAGACACCATTACCGTTGACTGGAGTGTCGGGGTTTATATCACTGCTGGGTGTATTGAGGGTATTTTTTCCTAAATGGCTTCTCACTGTTCCTCTAAGTAAATTCGGGTACACGTCCTTTAAAATTATACCTTCCTTATACTTACTCCATTAGCAAAATCAATATGCGTACATCTTGGACGCTGTGTATTACCACCGCCTAGACTATTTCAACAAACATGTATCGTTATCTGTTTGGACTCCCGTCATTGGCCATTTAACATTCCACAAGGTGTGTTGACTGACTTACCCCCTCTATATCCCTACCACTATACGGGAAAGGGTTAAAACAATCTGTGAGGTTGGTAGCCCTTGTAGTTACACCCAATACTCGTATCGCCGGCTGCAGGTGAGTTGCGGCCGCACGGGTTGTTTACCTATAAAGAGACAGTTGAATTGCGGCCCCATATTTTTAGAGTCGCCTAAGAATTTCGGCATAGGCTGTTGACCTGACCTAATTTAACCTAACCTAACCCAACAAACCTTTAAATTTTTCCTAAACCATTGAACGACAAGAATGAAGGAAGTTTGGATATAACGAGGGATGTCGACATGAGACGATGATAGTTTCTATCGAAATTTAAGACAGCATGATAGAAAGCAAACTGCTAAATAGGTGAATGCAACTCATATATCTCTCTAAAGTGATTGGGCCGCAAATCGTACGTGTATCTCAAAAAGGCCGCAATTCGTACACGATTTCAAGATTAGGCCGCAACTCACCTACACAATCTCACCACTGAGGTAACTGAAGGTCTTATGGATAAAAGCTTTAAATTCTCTCTCTCTCTCTCTCTCTCTCTCTCTCTCGATTAACTGCCGCAAAATTTCCTCTCTCGCTTTCAGTTATGTCAGAAGGTGATGTGCTGAGGCAAGGAGGAGCTACTGGCAGCCTCTATGAGCCAGCGTTGAAACATGTCTTATATTTAAGGGAAGATTGACCACACGAAAACAATAAAATGACAAGGCTGTTTCCCAATATTAGCCGTGTAGTTCCTTCAGAGTTGATATCAAGTGTAAGATAGTCTAGCCAGTCCAATAGCAAGCAGTTTGGCCAGATATATAGATGTGATGTGTAGTAGTTTAGGTGATTCGGGAGTGAGATGTTTTTATTCTACTTTATTAATTCAATAAATACTTTTCTTTAGATTTATGTCCCTATAACATGCAGGCTAAATTTGTTTTAGAGAATTTAATATTAAGCCTGTAGCAAGAGAAAATGGACAAAACATGGGCGAGTTTTGTTTTTATATGTTGAAGTTTTATTTTTTGTTCTCACAAAAAAGTTACTTTTGAAATGTCAGTGTTGTGTAAGGCCCACAGCTACAGAATGGCATAATTAAATAAACCGGTTGTACTATATTCTTAATATTGTTTTAAAGGTAATATAACCGAATAGATAATAATTTAAAGGTGTTCATTAGGTAGCCATCAAAATTATAGAACAAATTAAAAAGCATTATAATTCACATTCTCACAAGAACGTTAGTTTTGTAATTTTATTGTTGTAGACCCTTACGAACACAATTGGAAGGGTAGGCCTACTTGCTTACCCTGGACAAAAGCTTGTTGGATTGCATTCTTGGAGTTGGAAATTTTTTTTTAATAAAAGGGGTTCTTTATCAGCCATGGCATGACAACAAAATTCGTCAACTAAAATATATATATATATAAGCTCGATAATTCGCACTTTTATATATATATATATAAGCTCGAGAATTCGCACTCTCGCAGGAACTCTACTAAAAAATTTCATTGTTGGCAGGATAAATGTTTAAAATGTTCACAGCTGGAAAGGCACATTAATAACATTGCAAAATTAATAATTATTGCTGTGGGGATTTCTCGATATTTTATAGACAAAATATCATAATAAATAAAAGGGATTCTTTACCTCGCCGCCATATCAAAGCAAAACATACTTTTACACAATATTATCTTTGTATTTTTGCCACCCTTTCTATTCGCTAACTAAGGGTACATTTCTTTTAAATTATCGTCCTCATCTACAGCCTCTAGAATTAACCGTTAGTAATTTTATTGTTTTTAAACTAGAATATAAAAAGTAAAACAAAAATAATAGTAATATTATGAGACTTTAACTCAATCGGTAAAGTCACTACCTAATTTTCTAATGGTCTCAGCTTCTAATCCTGACAAATACATAACGATGATTGATGACGTTGATGAGTGTGTTTTAGAAATAAGTTAGGGTAGATACATTCCACCTAAGTGGATCAATACCAATAAAATTACACTTGTACTAGAAAAATGTTACCATTGTCACCCTAAAAAAAAATTTCAAGATTTTTCTTTCTACCAGCAGTGGAGAATATTATGGAAGGCGCAGGAGTGCCCACCCTAGATACTTTTATTATCTATTTAAAGATTTTACAAAATAGTTTTTAGGTGAAAGTTGGCAACAGTTATTTAACATAAGAAGGAAGTAATAATAATACTTAGTATCGCGTCTTACTATCCGTTCGGGTTATACGCTTATGTACTATTTACACTAATAGGTTAGGAATTGGGAAGATTGAATATAGAGGAAGTGAACTCGCATTTGCGTGGAGGGAGAGTGGAAAACCATTTAGGAAAAACCACCCCAGTTCACCTAAGTGAGATTCTAATCTCGATCTCCCTGTCCTCGGCAGTAAGAAGGAAGACATTTTATTTCATAATTATAAAGTATATTTTTTACCTTATTTTATTATGATACCACTAATTATTTTTGTAATTATTTTTAGTTTTGTACGAAGCTTTTAATTGGTATTGCTTACACTAGTATGTTGCATATCCTGGATCCGCCACTGCTCCAGTAGCTATATTTAATATTATAATCGTATTGTTTTACCTGCGTGATGATACGATTGTTGCTTTATGACAGTAAATCTTTGTTGGAATCTGTTAACGTTGCTTAGACCTGGAGCAACTCATACTAAAAGGATCACGTGGGGCTTCCAACATCCTCTGTCTAAATACCTTAAGCCCAGTACATACACAACATCCAGCCCCCGGCCGTTAACTCGCCAATATGAAAGGTGTAAATACACATTTCACCAATCATAACATTTTCGGCCATGGTGGGAATTGAACCCGAGACAACTTAATATAGAAGGCACGCTATCGACTGAATCAGACATTTAAATTGGTGTTGATATGATAAGTCTACCTGCTTGAAACAACCTATAGTGAACTGTGAACTTACCACGAACAAAACTCTTGAAACTGCTGACGAATACATTGTTGCAGATATCGTGACAGGTTATTCCTTCCTGGTATGACGACCTCACTTTTCTTTGTTGGCTTTGCTGTGTCTCTTCCTCATCGACCCGCCGAACTATTTATACCGGCCAAAATAGAAACCTGGAATACGAAACAAAATGTTTAGGGGACATTATTAACATTGTTAAGGATCAAGTTTCCTCCTACAAACACACTTCTGTCGGGATTTGAAAACATTCACTCGGGTTCCTGATATACAGTCTCCGTTTTCAAGGTTGGGATCAAATAAAATACTATCGTGTTCCTTCTCAAGGTCAACCCTGGGATGGATTTTTAACTGGTGTTATCAAGTTTTGAGTTTGAAATTTAAACATTACTATTAGTATAGTTTGTAGGTTACTTTTTACCTTTTAAGTACATTTTAATATTTCTAAGTTACAGTTATTTTTAGCCTTACTAACCGTTTGGGTTGCACGCATATGTACTAGTTACACTAATGGGTTAGGGACGAGGAAGGTTTAATTAAGAGAAAGTGCACCCACTTGCGTGGAGAGAGAGAGAGATAGTGGCAAACCGTTTAGGAAAAACCACCTTTAGTACACCCAACCGGGATTGAACCACTATCTTCCCGTCATCTGCAGTATGATCTATAGTGAGAGTGATGCCTTAGACCATGCAGCCACCAAAGTGGCTGTTACACAATTATTGTTTGAAAATTTAAAATGGATTTATCTGACATTTTTTTAATGTTTTATGAAATATAATAATAATACAGTATCCATTTTTGTCCACTGCGTCTGACTACCCATCCACGTTAGGCGCATTTCAACTATGAGGAAGTGATGAGAAAGGTAGAGTTTTGATTAACTGTAGCAGCATTTGTGTGTATATGAAGAGCAATTTAAGGGAAAAAATCATCAGTTGAACCAACTGGATTTCAAACCCTTAACTTAACGTATTGCCAATCAATACTAGATGAGCCGTACATAATAGTCCATGTGTCCACAAAAGTGGTTGATGATTCTCCTGAATATGTCCGATGATCATTACTATACGTGACTTTAAAATATGAATATATCATTGTAACAGATACTCGCCTCTAAATCAGTGTTTCCCGAACTTTTACCAGTCACATACCCTTTAAAGTTTAAGGGCTCATGAACCAATCAGCGTACCCCTTCCGGCTCATCATAAAATAATATAAACCCATATTCAAAGGTGTTATAGAAGGAAAGAAAGGCTCATGTAAGCCTTTAAAGTACAGTTTAATATATTATGTTAATCTGTTTATAGGATTTATTATTATAGAAACATAATTTATTATTAATAACACTCAATGGTGCATCGCATAGCCCCCAAAATACTTCAAGTGGCCCTGGGCATAAGCATGTAACAATTTAGCAAACACTGCTATTGATAGTGATGGTTTTATTTACCAAATTTCGGGTGCTGCCATTTGAAAAACTTGAGAAGAGGATTGTTTTCGCTACAGAAATAGGCACGAATCCGAGCTTAGGAAAAGGCTTAGAAGACAAAGAAGCTAACACGTGTGTCAACAAGACGTATATTCTTTCTCAAATTAGTTTTTTTTGTACATTTTGTGTGAGTAATTATTTCTTTATTCACGTATGATCTCAAACAACCTTCAAGTTTAGTGAAAATACCATTGTTTCGTAAGTTTTTAGAACTAAGTTGGGAGTTTGTTTTGAGAAGTCCATGATTTCAAATGTTACCGGTAAATCTTGTCTCACACGCTAAATCACGTACTTTACGATCGGCCATCTTTTAAAATCATTTGATGACAACATTAAATTTGTTAAGATGAACTATTTTTTGATGTTTATTTAAAACAGTCTTAACTAAACAAGTAGGTATAGACCTGATATAAGATAGTGACTTCAATTAAGCCCAAGTTTTACTAGCTTTGAATATAATGATCTGTCATCATATATATATATATATACATACCTAGACATTTAGGATGTTTTGAAAACATTTGAATGATTCTGCACATGCCTGAGATAGTATGTATCTTCTATAATAGCAGTCACCAAGTACCAATGGTTCTCGAATCAATTGAACTCATACATACACCGTGGTTCAAACTTCAGAACCGAAACTCAAGAGGGGTAATATGGGGATACAAAAGTGTGGAGATACCTATAAAAGTAGTGGATTGATGAAAGCAACCGGCTGGCGGAAACCCTTCCTTCCCCCCAAAATGTGAGAGAAGTCACAGGGGCAGGTCAGCAACACGCGTCAGTGATCGCTCCGAAACACGACAGACTCGTGGTATTGGCACGCTGTTACATGTGTAGTGAACAAGGAATGTTTGACTGAAAGTCTGAACCACATTCACACAACCTTTTTATTTACAGCAGCACAAGATTACAACACTTGTTCTAAACACGCTGTTACATGTGTAGTGAACAAGGAATGTTTGACTGAAAGTCTGAACCACATTCACACAACCTTTTTATTTACAGCAGCACAAGATTACAACACTTGTTCTAAACACGCTGTTACATGTGTAGTGAACAAGGAATGTTTGACTGAAAGTCTGAACCACATTCACACAACCTTTTTATTTACAGCAGCACAAGATTACAACACTTGTTCTAAACACGCTGTTACATGTGTAGTGAACAAGGAATGTTTGACTGAAAGTCTGAACCACATTCACACAACCTTTTTATTTACAGCAGCACAAGATTACAACACTTGTTCTAAACACGCTGTTACATGTGTAGTGAACAAGGAATGTTTGACTGGAAGTCTGAACCACATTCACACAACCTTTTTATTTACAGCAGCACAAGATTACAACACTTGTTCTAAACTGTGTCCAGAACATTAAACGCGCCTATTTCAATGGCAAACCATGTTCGCCTGAATCCGTTCAAAAATTCCTGGCACCGTCTCACAAGCCGCTAGAACACGTGCGACCAAGTCTTCTTCGTTGAGCACAACACATTTTATAAACCAGTGATTTTACAACCCTCATAAGGAGTTCATGGGAATCAGGTCCGGGGATCACAGCTTTCTGCTGGCACGTGTTGATTGCGCGGGTTGGAGATGCATGTTGCCGACCTGCCCTTTTGACTTCTCTCACATTTTTGGGGGGGAAATGAAAGGTTTCCACCACCAGTATGATAACATTAGTCCAATATTTTTGTATCCCCCTACTACCTCTGTGAGTTTCACACATGAATTACGCAATACAGTATATATTTGGTGATCTTCCAAGATTGATAAGGTGTAGTTATTTTCTTAAAGCCTGTGTGAACCTTTGGAATTTCGAATATAAATCCAAATACTGGTAAGATTCGGACTCGATTTAAAATTTTGAATGTAAATAAATCCTATATTCAGATTCAATACACTTATTTCAAAATTTGAATCTATAACTCATACTTACTTAACATATCAGTACAATCAGACCAGAAACCAGTGTGTAGTAAGTAGAGTGAATAAATAAATTAACTTTAGCTCCAGGCCGTAAGGGAATCACGTGGGGGACAGTTGTTTGGAACAGTGAATATCTTGTATTAAAAAAAAAAGTACCTAGGCCCACCTTTTTGAAAATATTATTCAAACTTTAATCTTACACATTTTTATCTTTTAAAAATTTTTTTTAATGGTTTGCTGATTTATTTATTTATAACTGATGACTGATTTTTGGAAAATTTGAGATATTTTTGAAAATATCTACAACAATTTTGTTCAAATCTTGTAACTGGGGTTTATTTTACATGATAAGTCATTAATAAATCATGTATGTTTATGTTTATAAAATAAATTAATTTAAGGATAGTTTACCTAAAATTTTGAAAATCGCTTTATAGATTTAGTTTAGTTTACTACCAATTCAGGCTATACGACTATGTACTAACTACGCTAAAGTGTTAGGGATAAGAGAGGTTAAATTCAAAGGAAGAGTACCCACATTTGCGTGGAAGCAGAGTGTAAAACAATTCAGGAAAAAAAACCTCAGTACACCCAACAAGAATTCAAACCATTATCTCCCTGTCATCGGCAGTCTAATCTATTATGAGAGTGATGTCTTATACCATGTGGCCAACGAAGTTGGTTCTATTCAGTATAAAATTGATATATGAGAATCGTTTTTCATAATAATATATTTTTATCCATATAATTTAAAAATAATTTGAGGGTAGTTTACAAATATATGTTTAAAAAATTTTTTAAAGTTCGTAAAAAAATATTTTATCAATTTTGTTTAAAGTTTTATATTATGAAGAGTGTTTATTGTGATTAACCAGTTGATGCATTTTTTTTAGGAAAACTAATTTAAGGATAGTTCACTGAAATCCTAATTTTTGAAAATTTTGTTCCAAGCTATAAGCTATATGAGAATGTTTGTGAGATTGTGTCGTACCACTTGATTAGTTCAGAAGTTCTAGCACGTGGTCAATTTAACGACTTTATCCATGGTGTAGCAATGAGGAGAGTGGTTTTAGAAGCCGCATAAGATTGATGAAGCGATGGGAAATCATGCTAATAAATTACACGTGGAAAACAATGAACAGTGGTTCACACTAATCCTAGACTAGACTTCCCAGTCACTGACAATATACTTTCTTGATAGTTTTTATCCTAGACTAAATGGCCAATGGAAATGGTTTTTTACTTATATTACATGATTCTATTAGCTCACACACCGAACAAATTGTATTTATTCTGAAAATTGATGGAGTAATTCCCACTAATAAGCATAAATAATAGCTTTGGCTATAAATTCTTAAATTGTATTTAGTTAAAAAAATACATATTGAAACAAAATTCGCAAAATCTTTGGTCCAGGTCTGTAATTCGTATCATACCAACGCCTGTATGTAAACTATGTAGAGCATACACTCAAACCTTGACACTCGACGTCAGGCGATAAATCCTAGGTAGCCTCCATCACGACTGCGCTGAAACGCCTGTCTGTTAACACCTCGCTCTGACGATATTACGTCCCACCTGACTCCTTTCTAACTCTGAGATTCACACCTCAACATTCGAGTCAGACGACTGTCTGTTGACACCTAGCTCTGACGATATTACGTCCCACCTGCCTCCTTTCTAGCCCTGAGATTCACACCTCAACATTCGAGTCAGACGACTGTCTGTTGACACGTGATGCTCTGAAAATAGCGTATCACACCTCTTACATGCTAATTGATTCAAAACACATTTTGGTCCTAGGAATTAATTACTTATATTGCTTTTTCAATATATTTGATTTCATGGTCTTACATTTAATATCCATTGAGAAACTTACTTACTAGACAAATCCTTTTAGCTAAAAAAAAAGTATGGATACAAATGTTATTGGTTATCTAAGATTATTCTTGTTATATAAATAAAATGAAGAGTTTGTTGGTCTGACAGTAGCGTTACGCGATATCTACCGCACGCAAAGGTATGGAATTTAAAAAAATTAGTAGAGCCTGTGCATGAACGTGTACACCTCCAAGATGGAACTTAAAGAATTTGATTAGATTTTTTTGGTAACTAAACACGGGGTTGGAAGCAAAAAGGTCATGGAAAACGCAGGGGTTAGAGGCCTTAACTTTAAAGTTACCTTCCACGTTGAATCAATAAACCAAAAACCATTCTCCCGGGAAACGCCGGGTGGTTCAACTTTTTTTTTTTTTGCGGGCACAGTGTCTTACTATTCGTTCAGTTCATACGCTTATTTACTAATTACGCTAACAGTTTTACTTTTAGAGGTTATGAAGGATATATTTAGAGGAAGTGCACCCGAATTTGCGTGAAGGAATAGTGGAATTTTTTTTTTTAAACCTATCAGTATACCCGACCAAGATTCAAAATTGATCTCCCCGTCATCGGAAGTCAAATCTACTGCTATAGTAAGCCTATCACCTTAGACCACGTAGCCACCGAAGCGGGTAGCTCATTATTAATAATCCGCATCGGTGGCCACATAGTCTAACACGTCATTGTCACTCGGTCTGGATTGCCTCTGGCAGAAAGATTGGGGTTTGAATTCCGGTTGGATGTACTAGAGGTGGCGTTTCCTAAATGGTTTCCCACTCTCTCTTTACTTAAATGCGGGTATATTTCCTTTAAAAAATCTACCTTCCTTATCCCTACTTCATTCGCGCTATTAATGTATGCGTATAAACCGAACGGGAACCAAAACTCAGCAAAAAAAAAAGAAAAAGAATATTAACAATTATATTAATCTTTACATTTAATGAGGTATTTAAAATGAATAAACTGTTAACATTTTTTCTGAATATTGAATCAAACATTTATGTTTAGAATAATATATATTTTAAAACTGTCATTGCACATAAAATCACATCAACAACAAGCACACATTTCATAACAACCACTTATTGAGATCTGCAAACACAAATAATAAAATGCTTACCATAAGTAACAATTCTATTTAAACATAATAGAACGTGTTTAGCACAATATTTCATATTTTATTATTATGGAAACAGATTGGCTTGCACCAACTAATTAAATCAGTGCGTCACTTATAAATTAAGTCAACTCTAGAACATACATAACAAACACCCCTTTACCCCACAGTTAGTTCGTCACAGTGCAAAGGGAAGCTAGAATTTGTTTCGCTCATGGAGGTAATTGAACACGGGACTCATAGATAAATAGCCAGACGTGTTACCGATCTGAATAGGGCACTCTTTTTTTCAAATGAAGGATTTTTTTATCAGCTCGTCTTAATACCCGTTTGGATTATACACTTAAGTACTAATCACGCTAATAGTTTTATGGATAAGGTAGGTTATATTTAGAAAAATTGTAGCTGTATTTGCGTGAGGGAAGAGCAGAAAACCATTTTGGAAAAAAAAACAGCCTCGGTATACCCGACCGAGATTCGAACCTCAATCTCCTCATCATCGACAGTCCAGTCTACTATGATAGTAGCTCTTTAGACCATGCGGCCACTGAAGCGGGCGTAGAAAATAATTACTGTCCAGTCTAAACTCCCAAACCAAACGGGAATCTAAACTACAATAAACACTTTCTACTTATTTATTGCATAATTAAAACCAATAGAAATGTTGTAAAAAAAACTAGGTGTATTTACAAGAAACAGTTTTTTAATCTTTGTCAACCAAACATTTGTATTATATTCCAAACGCTTACGTATTGTTATCGTAAAATTGCAGAACCGAGGTATTAACATCTTATGAATGCTTGGAGCTCCGCCCATGTCATAGGAGCGGCTTAAATCTTTATGCACACACGTTGTATAGCACGTACATTCCAGTGCGGCATGCGAGATATTGTGTGCACCGCTTTTTGTTACCCAGCCAGGCTATCTGCGTGCCTACACTCACGGTATAGGAATCAGAGAGGCAGAACTTTCAAGGAGGTGTGTCCGTGTTATTATTGCCCAGCCAGACTATCTGCGTGTCTACACTCACGGGATAGGGATCACGGAGGCAGAACTTTCCAGGAGATGTTCCCGTGTTGTTACTACCCAGCTAGGCTAGCTGCGTGTCTAAACTCGGGATAGGGATCAGGGAGGCATAACTTTCCAGGAGTGGTTCCCGTGGTGTTACTACCCAGCCAGGCTATCTGCGTATCTAAACTCACGGGATAGGGATCAGGGAGGCAGAACTTTCCAGGAGATGTTCCCGTGGTGTTACTACCCAGCTAGGCTAGCTGCGTGTATATACTCACGGGATAGGAATCAGGGGTTCAGAAATTTCCAGGAGATGTGCCCGTGTTGGGTAACAAAAAGTGGTGCACACAATTTCTTGCATGCCGCACTGGAATTACTACCTGTTCAGACTATACGCAAATCTGATAATTAATCTAATGGGTTAGGGATGAGGAAGGAAACATTTTAGAGTCTTTCTAACTGGATTTGCATAAAAGGAGAGTATGAAACCATTTAGCAAAATCACCCTCAATAGACCTGACTGGGACTCGAACCCCGATCACCCCATCATCAGCATGCCATACCAACACAAGAGTGACGCCTTAGAACATTCGGCCACTGAAGCGGGCGTGTACTAGTGTTTGCGAGGAGGGAGAAACTACCCTCACTGCGACCGATCCGAGTTCGAACCATGGCCTCCTTCATCACCGGCAAACCAGATGAGGTTTACCTGGGAAGAGGTTTGAAATTACATTTATATTTATGCAAAGTTTTAACTGGTGGTTAGGTGTTTATTGTTCTGAAATTATTGAGGATTATTGAGGAAAAGTGAAGTCAAAGTGAACAAAATATTTTACCAGAAAATATCTACTTTTCTTTCATTTGTTTTGAAGACTGTTTGCCTTCTCACATAAGTATTTTTTTTATTTTTTATTTTACTTTCTTGTAGACTATAGATAAACTATTACAGAAGTAAAAATTTTTCCCCTCGAAATTAAGATGGACCTTGATGTTTTATGTGGCTCAGAATTCAAAACTTAGTAGAACAATTCTGTGCATTCTTGACTATATCCGTAAGTAAATTGAGTCCAATTCATCAAATTTATTTTTTCTGCTTGCATAAAATTGTATCTATAGTCTATGCATAAATCAACTTGTGAATGTGTGGAAAGCCAGACCTCCACCGTGGTTCGGATCCCACGTTAAACTGTAGGTCCTCCATTTCACTTCACAATCACCCTAATATTACATATTAGCTTAAGTGCGTACAACCCAAACGGGTAGTAATACGTGGTGATGATGATTATGATGATGATGATGATGATAATAATAATAATAATAATAATAGTAATAATAATAATATACATAAATGTAAAACCCACTCACAGACCGACTCAATCACTCATCACCCTATTTCTCCAAGGCCTGGAAGCTTGCAATTTTGCGGTAAGGTTTCTTTTAGGCCCTAGGCAATAGAAAAGACGGATTTTTCCAAAATTTGACCTTAAAGAGGTGAAAAGGGGGGAGCTTAAAGTTTTCAAAATTCACTGATGTATCTTTTGAAACAGAGGACACAAAGTTTTGAAATTTAAAATAAAAGTTTCTTTCTAAAATTGGGTGAGACGTTTTTAGGGTTTTTAAACATTCCCTAAGAGGGCATAGAGGGGTAGAAAGGGCTAAGAACTTTCATGCCCCCACTGAAATAAATTTACTACTAGTTTTTCACATGAAATTACGTATGTTTTCCAGTCCTGACTAGGAAACGGTGATATTATTACTGACTGGGAGTATTCCATGACGCGTAGTGGTTTTCACGTACGTTTCTGTTTCCAGTAAGAGAATGGAATTTGTTAACGCGTCACAGCAGTGACGTGATCAATTTTAACAGTAGTAAGGTAAATAGTCCATTGTTTAATGTTGCAAGCCCATCTGTGTTGAGATAAATCCAGGAAAGTACTGTTGTTTTCTCCAAATGGCATGGTACTCAATCCACGATGCGTTGGAAGGGTGAAAAGATTGTACTGTTATAAAAACAATAGGCTTACCCCAAAAGACTAGTTCAGCTTATTTAAATATAAAATTGTTCAGTAGCTTTACACAATTTTAATCGTAGCAATCACAATAGTCTACAATTATTGTTTTGCTTATAGAGCTAATGATCAAATAAATCTACAACCATATGCATTAAAATGTTGAGCTTGGATTGATATGAAATCACCACAGAACACTTGCAAATAT
Source organism: Timema bartmani (assembly GCA_902151455.1). NCBI lineage: Eukaryota > Metazoa > Arthropoda > Insecta > Phasmatodea > Timematidae > Timema > Timema bartmani. The sequence goes on from CABFWB010004608.1 coordinate 41,030, forward strand.
TTTTCTAATTCCACTTTTTCACTAACTCACTCACATAATCTTCCATTAACTTAATAATAATTATTTTGAATTTCACTTCCTCTTGAAATAGTAACGTACTAAAATTTATTTTTATTTTTAGTAGTTATATAATTAAACTTGAAATGCAAATGAAACCACTCAATACCTACACAGAGTACAAGATGGCTGCCCTAAGTGGGAACGGACGAAGCCACCCCTACACAGACTGCGTTGTTTCCATCCTAAAGCCTTGTTTACATTGGTCGATTTGAAGGGCGAGTAGACGGTCGAATAGCTACTCGCCGTTTTACTATACCAGTGTAAACGCTTGGACGAGTATTCGTATGGGCGAGTCGAGTGTCGGACACAGTTGAAGAGCGAGTCGAGTGGATTGGTCGGAGACCCAGCGACTCGCCCACTCACCTCCCCCCTCCACCAAGTTTTTCATGTCGTCACACGCTCGGACCCTCTGCTCGTCCTGTGTAAACGGTCGGTCGAGTAGTTTAAGTAAAGCAGACACGACGTGTGCGTTTTATTTGTAAAGCTTTGATATTTGTAATAGTGATTCAGGAAGATGAAGTGGACGGAAGAAGAAACTGTGAAGTTTTGAGCATGTCGAAGATGGCTTCACACACTTCAGGGATGAAACTGGATATTGCTGGCTTTGAGACTCTGAATATACGTCAAAGAGACCTGTAACTGTTTGCGGTTTCAAGGAAACTTAAAGTCACCTTCAGCTCCCCTTTAGGCCATATAGAATTCCTCATTTGAATGTCTCTTCGCTTAAGTCCGGGTGTAATTAAGTCCAAAAGAATGTCAAAGTTTTCTGGAGTCATTCTCAAAAACGACATGTACTCATTAACATCTTCTGGGGATAGTTTCATCAAACGACGAATAATTACTAATCTCAGACATCCTACCCTATCAGTACTAATGCATACTCTATAAACACTTTGTAGAAGAATGGATTAGGATGAATAAAATATTAATCTCTTAATGACATCCTACCCCTTATATGTATTATATAAACATATATAGTTTAACGGAGGAATGGATTAATATTAAATAATCAGAATTAAATTAACCTTTATTATTTCAAATCAACTCTATCAATCCTTCCATGCACTTTCTAAACATTAATATCCTTAAAACTTAATCTTTTTTAAGTGTAGCCAACGTCCTAACACGTGAGTCCATAATCACTTAAAAGGTTGATCCTTAATCTCTAATACTTTATACTTTTCATCCTTGAAGATAGTGCAGATGTATAACCTTCTAACAGCCACGCCTTATAAAAGACCCTCCCCGTTCCTTGGAACGGGCTTAGACAGGCATGCTTTCCCCTCTCTCTCTCGCTACTGCCAACCGACTACATGGTATGAGAGAGCTCCCCAACTTTGTCTGACTTTGAAAATGATCTCCTTCTGTCTTTTCCTCCGGCTTACTTTTAACTGCGTCGTACTTGCCAATATTTAATCTGACACTTCTCATAGGTATGAATTGTAGGTCATACCATGCATCCTACGATATTTAATATATACACACACATTTATCATAGCATGCATCAACACAGTTTCATAATGCACAATCATGATTTGCTGTCCAACATGTTCAGATCCAACCCAACCCAACTCAACTTGACCTTAACCTAACTGAACCAAAGCCTATACACATAAGGGAACTCCGGACATTTATGACAGCATAGGTTTGTATCCTGATAGAAAAGAGTTCTCAGCTACAGCAACATCTGTTTCATAACGGGATCCTCTCCAGCCCTGTCTCTCTGATATATTTCTTGTCAGTACCTCATCCCCGGACTCATAACCTTTAAAAGACGTGTCATTATTAGACGTTACACATCTCATCGTTATTATATAGGGTCTAGGAGATGCAACCTTACTCTCCCTTCTTCCCACCTGGATCCTACTGCTGACGCAGATCTCCTTATCGCATAAATAACTCACCCCACACCTTGGAACAGGCTCAGATTTGTTTGCTGGCCTCATTCTCTACTGCCAACCCACCTACACAGCACAAATGTTCAAGAGGTATGCGCGATCAACCAGACTTTAGACAAACTTTGAAAATATTCACCTCCTCTCTGGTGGCTTCTCTTGCCGACTTGTACCACCATCGTGCTTGCTAAACATTTAATCCTCCTACACTTATCAGAGTCAAGAAACGTAGTTCATCGTATTCGTTTCATCATATTTAAACGTCATTTAATGGACAATCGTACATTATGCTTAGAAAACATTTGATCGTCATTCATTGATCATAGCATTCATAGATAGTTCTACCTCTGAATGTCAAATCTATAGCTGTTCTCTTGATTCATTATGAATACTAATACTACTATATCAACCGTACGCATACTAATGTCTTTAACACTCTATCTTAGAGGAGGAGCCTTCGAATCTTTTATCAACTTCTTCAATTCTCATGTATTAGTTCTAAATGGACTTGACTTCATATCTTAGAGAGATTTACCTCTAAAAAGTTCTAGGATCTATACCAACAACGTTACGTATCTTGATCAGTTTGCTATCGAAAACATCCTTTACTCGACTGGTAGTGGCTTTAACTTTTTATGAAATTTTTATGAATTTAGGTACACAAATTTTACCATAATTAATGTTGATATGTTTCAGGCTAATGGGTAAGGGTACCATCCGACTATACTCAGAGTCTTTACATATGTCTTGTTACATGTCAATGTTTCACCTAAAATGGTAAAATACTCTACACTGCGGCTGTTACGAATGTTTACTGGAGGTCACTCCTACTCCCCATCAACAATAAATGCTCTCCTCCCTAAAGATGTTGCGGAATCGATACACCTCCTACATCTTCGAGGAAGACTATGAGCGATATAATCAAGTTTAAACTTGCATGCTTCAGGATATACAAGTGAAGTATAGATCCCTCCAAGCCGTACCTTTTTCCCTAAATCCTCACACCCTCACTCTGACAATTCCCTTCACTCCTTACCTTGACCCAGGTGGGCATGATGTCCTCATTATAAATACTGATTGGACAAAGCCATACTTCATTCTTAAAAATAATTTCACCCTTCATCCGAGCCTTGCATTATACTTATAATTTAAGCGTTGTTCAGACCACTAAATGATACTTACTCGATCTTCCGCTTCATAATTCTTACTTATATAAATGTAAAAATGTATCTTAGCTTTGAACCATGATTTTACTCTAACATAGAAACCTCCCTCATGTCTTCCACAGGGATTAACATTTTGATTCTAACGATAAAATGTCTTAACCATAGTGAAACCATTCAATGTAAACTTATCTCGGTCAATTATACATGATGAAAACGTGTAATACCTTTCTAAATGTTTAAAGAAAACGAATTAAGAAATGACTGTAACCATACAAAGTACAAGCTACTTCCTGGTTGATCTTATCATGAATAAGCTTATATGATATCAACACTGTGTAAATAGAGAATATAATCATGAGTTCAAGTGTCAATGATTGGAACCATTGTGAGACCATTATTGTACTGGAAGCATACATGAATCATTTATTCTACCTCTATTGTTTCAATCAGGATGAAACTTATAAGATATTAACCCAATGAAAACGAAGCGCATCATCAAGGGTCTAAGTACCGATTATTGGAACTATTCTAGCTAGTACTCACACCTTGGTGGATTCCATCATGATGAATTACTGGTAAATGTTGCAAATACTAAATCATGATAGATATATTCAGGGCAAATGTTATACCTTAATAGGTTCCACCATGGGGAAAACAAAGCTTGTACAAGCGATTGAATAATGATCCTCAACAGGATTGGTAGTTAGGATCAATTACTATAATCATAATATAAACACTACTGAGTCCACTATACTGAAACTTTTAAGAAATCTTGTAAGGCCAAATGGTTAAAGGAGTCTATGTGTAATTCTAACGGATCACCTTCCCTTTGTCAGACATGATTATCTCAAGCCTTCTCGATTATATACCGGATAGTAATATATATCTCCACATTATGTCGTGAATGCAACAGCGGTAGATTATTTCAACTTCTCCATCAGAAGTCTTAATAAACCTAGCAATTTGTATGCTTTATTATCACAAGCTTCATGCTAACAGTTAAATTCCATATATCTTCCGACCCAAGTCCACCCAAATCCTTTTCAGAATATCCAGAAATTTAGATATTAATTTCTAGCATACTATCCTACCCTTAATACGAGCATCCTTCTTCCCAATCGGACAAGACCTAACATTAGAGGGTACAAAATATCCAGCTTACTTATTTTTACTTTCTCTCTATCTTACAGGTAGAGAAAGTATGGTGATCGTCAAAAAAATCGAACTCGAGATTTTGATGAATTTTGACGTTTCATGACTCCCTGAATCCGAAAAAGTGGTTTTTGAATTTCCGTCTGTCTGTCTGTCTGTCTGTCTGTCTGTACCTCCAACTAGAGCCTAAACTATTTTACCGATTGAGCTGAAACTTGATATCTAGGGTTTTCATAGGGTTGCCCCGAGGGATTTTTGGAATTGGATATCTACCCCTAAAATTAAGGGTAGTTTACTGAAGGGCAAAAAGAGAAAAAGTCGATTTTCTCAAAATCGGCTCTAACGATTTTGATTAAATTTCATTTATGAACATTAATAAATATTCCAAACAAAATGGCTACTCTCAATATTTCGGCAAAATGGCTTTAAGGGCTCCGGTCTGATGCGTAAATTAACATTTTTTATAATAGCTCCGAAACTATTTGAGATATGAAATTACTTAGCATTACAAATATGTATATATATTTATAATACAAATATTTTATTCGAAACATATTTTTATAAAATCAATAATTTTCAATCTATACGCAATTATATATATATTTTTAGCTTTTTGGACATTAAAGCTTAAGTATTGCGATCGTAAAAAAAACTAACCTGAAATGTTGATGGATGTCGACGTCTCATGACCCCCCGAACCCTAAAAAATAGTCTTTGCAATGCCGTCTGTCTGTGTGTCTATTAAAACTTAAAATTAAGGGTAGTTTACTGAAGGGCAAAAAGAGAAAAAGTCGATTTTCTCAAAATCGGCTCTAACGATTTTGATTAAATTTCATTTATGAACATTAATAAATATTCCAAACAAAATGGCTACTCTCAATATTTCGGCAAAATGGCTTTAAGGGCTCCGGTCTGATGCGTAAATTAACATTTTTTATAATAGCTCCGAAACTATTTGAGATATGAAATTACTTAGCATTACAAATATGTATATATATTTATAATACAGATATTTTATCCGAAACATATTTTTATAAAATCAATAACTTTCAATCTATACGCAATTATATGAATTTTTTTAACTTTTTGGACATTAAAGTTTAAGTATTGCGACCGTAAAAAAAAACTAACCTGAAATGTTGATGGATGTCGACGTCTCATGACCCCCCGAACCCTAAAAAATAGTCTTTGCAATGCCGTCTGTCTGTGTGTCTATAAAAACTTAAAATTAAGGGTAGTTTACTGAAGGGCGAAAAGAGAAAAATTTGGTTTTCTCAAAATCTGCTCAAACGATTTTGATTAAAATTCGTATCTAGGCGTTGATTAAGATTATAAATAAACTGGCTATTTTCATTTTCCTATGAAAATGATTTTTAGGGTACTTTACAGAAGCGTTAATTTCCGTATCTCCACAACTATTTGAGAAACTAAACAACTTATCATTGCAAAATTGTAGGACTATTAGAAATAAAAAACTTTTATTTGACATATATTTTTATAAAAGCAACAGTTTCTGAGATATTTGCAAATATATTAATACAATTTTGTGAGCTTTAGTTGTAAACATATACTACTTAAGTCTTAACGCAATAATTCTCCAATGCCATAGAGTAATTAAATATAAGTATCTAAAAAAGTATGTTATTTTTCCTTAAAGCTCTTAGGAGAAATGTTTGCATAGCAATGATCTATCTCCATTTTAGACTCAATAGTCAATATTTACATTTTTTATTGGTCAAAATGTATAAATGAATAATTAAATATCAATGCGATGACTTGAAGATCTGCAACACCTTATAAAATGTTAAAATTTTAACCAGAAATCGAAATTTTAATACGAAGTGTTGACCCTTGTGGAAGACATTAAACTGTTTGAAATGCTCTTAGGTGGACAAAGATGCGCCTCTTTTCTCATTGATTCTATATCATTGTATATTATTTTATGCGTGTTCTTATGTGGAGTGGTGATGATACAATGTACATTATTCCGTTCAGAAATCTTACGAGTTTATAGAAAGAGAGAGAAAGTCTGTGCGGTGCGCCGTACCATTTATTTTAAGACTATGACCAAACGTCTTGATAAGATATCTTATACTTAGGCTGTACAGATACTAATCAAAAAAGACAAATTATGATTTTAAATAACAAAAAATCAAGATTGTTATTCCAATATTCGTACTTGATTGTTATTCATTTATCGACATGTATCATAGCTATATACATATATATAGCCATAATTTCGCTTCATTCTTCTAAAAAATGTGATTATCATTTATTGATCTAACATCACGGCTGCACAACTTATTATTGGAGTCTTAATTGTTACTCACTTGGCATCTGTTCAACGAATATATATATATATATATAATATATTTAAGAGATATGGTCATCATTCATCGATGTCAATCTCACTTCAAACTTGCACAACGTTTCATTAACGATGATCATAGCTCAACATGTATCAAACTATACATAATACTTGATTAGAGTTATGCATAATACTTAGAACATTCTTCATCGACCCACCATATTTTATTATACAAAGCATCAAGATTTTATGTAATTTGTTCTTCTACATTAATAAGGACTTGCTCACAAACATGATGAGTCATAAAAAGCAGAAGATTAGAACTATAGACTTTCAAAATTAAATCGTTATGATCTTAAGAGATTCAGATTTTTGGTCTAACCTATTATAACAGCTTGCCACTCTAACATGTTAATCCTAAAGGTAAATTAATTATAACTGCTGGGGTGCAATATTAAATGGGAAGTTTTATCACCAGACATGAATTATTAAATACAAATATGATTAAGGTTGACCGTAAACATAATAATGATCCAGGCAGAATTGAGGTTAGCCCTAAACGGGTCTTTCTATAACGGGGCTGACTATAAATTGGTAAAATATCGTTATTCCCTTCACAATCATTAGGTTGGTTTTATGTTCAGATACCAGTCCTTCCAACAGTTTGTAAACTGGAATGATTCAATATACTCTCTATACCAATCATTCCAACTCCCTTATTACTACGACCCAGCTTCAATCCCTTTCATAATAATACCATGCTACACGTTTGTATGCAATGGAAAAGGCTATTAGATTTAGTGCACCATCTTAACGCAATCAATATAATTTATCATCATCCCGTCAAACTATGAGTGACTTGTAATAAAAATCATGGTTCTAAGGATGTTGAGCCTTAGGATAATCAACCGAGGCTAGGCAGATGAGTAGTCCAATTCCGACAAAGTCTGGTCCAATGATACGACTGTCAAAGTGTAATCAACCAATGTGAGATGTTTCCAATACGATGAGTCATGATGTAATCAGTCGGGGTGTCTTGAATTAGCACTATATGTTGTGAATATTTAGCACCGCGTCTTACTACCCGTTCGGGTTATACGCTTAAGTACTAATTACGCTAATGGATTAGGAATTGGGAGGGTTGAATTTAGAGGAAGTGAACCCGCATTTGCGTGGAGGGAGAGTGGAAAACCATTTAGGAAAAACCACCCCCAGTTCACCCGACCGAGATTCGAACCTCGATCTCCCCTTCCTCGGCGGTCGAGCTCAACACGACTAGCGCGTTAGCACTATATGTTGATAAGTTATATATGATGTTGTCAAAGTATTAATATCATTTATAAACATGGGTTGTTCTAGCATTAGAAGCATTAAATTTAAGAATCATACAATACTATGATCAAAGACTTTGTAGCGTTCAGATCAAGTGCGGCTTAAATATGGAGAACTAATCATTATCAAACAACATGTAGTCATCATTCATGAATCATTAAATCAATTACCAAATTCCAAGTTGCTTTGATGTATGGATAGGGGACAATTATTGTACAACTACGATGTTCTGATCAATGAATAACTTAGAAGCCAGTGAGGGTTGTGTTAGCATAGGTTAGGATGCAAATTGTAAAATCTAAGAGTCTTAATGGAGGGCCCATAATTGAAAGGTACTACGATGAACATCCTAATGATATCATATTTCAATGTTCTATTTCTTCATCTGCAAACCTTAGAATACTTATCCGAAGAGATTAAATTTGTCTATACCAGATTTTAACCTAATACAACTACAAGAAATAACCATCCTTAAGCTTAATATTAACTTAATCCCAGTTTTACCCTCCACTGTTTAAAGCCTTTTGGAGAAAATTTGGTGTCTATAAGTCATACACTAAGGGCCAGTTTCATAGTCAGATTTAGTACGCCTCAAGTGCGAGTCGATACTAAATACTAGACGTCACCTACCTGAAATTGAATGGAATGGGCCAGTTTCATCTGCGAAACTGGCCCATTCCATTTTGTTCTAGGTAGGTGTCGTCCTGTATTTAGTATCGACTCGCACTTTAGGCGTACTAAATCTGACTATGAAACTGGCCCTANTCCATTTTGTTCTAGGTAGGTGTCGTCCTGTATTTAGTATCGACTCGCACTTTAGGCGTACTAAATCTGACTATGAAACTGGCCCTATATTCCAAGGGTTGGAGTACAAGCTAAGGGGCATTAGTACTGTCATAATCGAGAGTATGACCTACCTTGTTGCCCTCAATTTGATACAAAAATTGTTTTGATATCATTTATGATAGTTGAGATAAGAGTAGAACAGGATTAACCTTTGGGTAAATGGGTGTAATGTGGGGTGCATGTTGCCCCGTCAACTGTTAAGCCCATCCCTAAGCCCGCAGTGTAAATAGTGAGCTCTAAGATCAATCTAAACATAAAATGTGTCCAAAAAAACCTTATTTTAAAACAACATTTCCCAACACTTTGTTAAGAAATAATGTTTATAAAAATGTTTTAAATAATTAAATTTTTTAACATTGTCTATCCATACTCGCACCCATTGCTTAGGGCGTCAATATCGCAATTCTCACATTATAATAAATTGTAGAAGAAGTTGAGGTTCGAATCTTGGCAATGTTCGCTAGTGGTTTCCCGCATGGAATTTTTGATTAATTTTTTCATTCTCCCTCAGGGAAGATGCTGCTGCTTTTTCTTTAACATCCCCCTTAATATTTTACGTTAAAATTGTATGAATAAAAATTTATGGATTGCAATATAATTTTGAAACAAGATCTCTTCTCAATGATTTGTGGCACTTGATTTTAAATTACTGTTCGGTAAAACATAACTACTACAAAATCCGCAGTGATTAAAAGCAGCATGGCAGAAGCACACTGTCTCCTGTCCTAGCGAATAGTCACGCGATTTCTAGCAGTGCAACAAATGTATGTGTATATGGCCCAATTTTCATATTAAAGGCCATCTGAAAGGATTTTTTTTACAGGATCATACTATTTAGTGCCCTTTCATAAGGTCATTCGTAATAAAGTTGTGCTATACTTTGTGTGCATTGTTTGTGTTTCCACGGGTGGCAGAAATACGCGCGGCTCTTCTCAAAGAAAAAAATCATCACCGCGGTTATATCGATAGATGATAATTACTATAATGGGTAACCAGCCCCGAGGTAGAATGGTCAGTGCACCTGGCTACGAACCTAGGGGTCCCGGGTTTGATTTTCGGCTAGTATCATGGATATTTTTCCTGAAAGGGGGATTATTATTATCCCAACGGTCACCAGGGTTTGGTTAGTTAGGTTTAAGCTCACTCCTGGCTTCCCACCTTCATAATCACTATAATCACATTACCTCATTTATTATTATTATTATTATTATTATTGGCACCACGTCTTACTACCCGTTTGGGTTATACGCGCTTACGCTAATGTGTAATAGTAGGATGATTGTGAGATAAAATGGAGGACCTACAGTTTAACGTGGGGTCCAAACCACGGTGGAGGCCTGGCATTCCACACATTCACCAGTTGTGATTAATACACGTCTTGTCAGAGGTGAATGAAGGGTTTGGCAATCAGACACATCTGTGCCGGGACCGAGGATTGAACCCAGGCCCCCCAGCACAGAAGTCTGACACCTTACCCCTAGACCGCCAGGTCACCAATAATCTCCATGATGTTACGACGTCTATACAACCTCCTATGGTGTAATCTGGGCAAATTTCCGTGCCACCAGAGTGGCTAATTGTTTACACACACAAGCGACCAAACGAGATAAATACTATATTTTTCCCAGTCAAAATTGCCATTCACTAAAAAATAAAAAAATCCTCTAGGGGGTTAGGGACGAGGAAGAAAACATTATAGAAGTGATCTACCAGCATTTGTGTGGAAAGAGAGTGGGAGCCCATAATTCTCAGTAGACCCGACTGGGATCAGAACCCCGATCTCCCCGTCATCAGCAGGTCAATCCAATACCAGAGTGACGCCTTAGACCGTTCGGCTCTTACGAAAGAGAGCCACGTATTGTGTCTGTCTTGCCATTGCATGGTTGTATATTACTTAACAATTTAATGCCAACAATCCTTTGAGAGTTTAGATGTGAAGTTGTTTTTTGGGTCGATAGAGATGCTACCGACTTTCTAGGATTCAAAATCACCTGAAACAACATTAAATAAGGGAAAAAAAACAGCATGGGAGTCTTCGGACAGAAAGTTTATTCGAAATGTCGATACATCTAAATAAAGGGGAAGAATGAAACTGGCGTGTTTGATTTATTTTAACTCTGAGTAAATTATTACAAATAAAAGACTACTCTCTTGTAAGTCTTGTTGAAAGTAGAGGGTAAACTTAGTACCTGGGACACAATTTATTTATATAAATTATTTTATCTAATAAAACAAGTTGCGTACAACCCGAACGGGTAGTAAGACGAGGTGATGATGATAATAATAATAATAATAAAACAAGTGACCCACTTCATTGGCCGCATGATCTAAGGCACTACTCTCGTAGTATATTAGACTGCCGATTGCGGGGAGATCGTGGTTCGAATCTCGGTCGGGTGTACTTAGTGTGGTTTTTATGAAATTACCTTCCACTCTCCTTCCACGCAAATTCGCGTACACTTCCTATAAATATAACCCTAAAACATTAGCTTAGCTAGTATATAAGCGTATAACCTGAATGGGTTGTAAGACGTGGTGCTAAAAAAAAGTGTTTGTACTTCTTCCTTGAAGTTCATTTTATTCTGTGATCTTAAAAAAAATGGGAGGATTGGCAGCGATGCTGTCACACCGTTAAGATCTCTCGTAGAAATGGGACTTATAAGAGTGTTTATTTTATAAGTGGTTTTCCCCCACTCTCTCAAGAAAATTAGGGTAAATTTCCTCTTAAATTTAACCGTTATCATCCCTGCTTCATTAGCGTAATAAATGTGAATTGATAATATTGATAATCGGACGCGGCGCACAAATACATCATAATAAGAGAAAAACTATTGCAGAAGGAAGCAATGTGGAGACTCTCTTAAGGTCCACTACCCCTTCAACCCTAAATGTTTCTAAACATTTCTTATGAAATGCAACTCTTGAATATAAAATATGAACCCCTGATAATTTCAGGGTTTAGATTTATTTTAAATTCCAAAAATCTCTAAAAAATGATTCAAAGTCCTATATGTTCGCAATAGACTAAATTGTCGGTGACGCAGAGGTTAAGGCTCAATTCTGGTTTGGGTGACTAGAGTGTAGGAGGGAAAGAAGATTTCACATGTGATACTTTACAGTGGCTTTTACAAAATAAATCACGATGGCTGTCAAATTTCACTTGTATCAGAATCACATGCCATTCAAAATGTGGTTTGTTGTGCACAAAGGTTATTAATGACTTAATAATTAATGGGGTACCTAAGGTAGCCTAAACATATGTTATGGACAAAGTGATTAACCAGGTCACTATGAAAAATGACCTTGCAATATGCATAGTGACCAAAGCAGTCGGGAAAAGTGAGAAATATTTGTTAATTTAACATTTTGACCGGGCAGTATGCATAATTCTCCATGCTCTTCGGGCTATGTGAAAAACAATGCAGTACTACGTGACTGACAGGGTGGGAACAATGAACAATCGATCACGTGCCAGCCAATTAACGTCCAACTAACCTAACCTAACCTAACCTTACTAGTTTTATTGTTTTTTGTTTTATATAGGAAGTACCAACTAATACAGATTATTAATTAAAAACTATTATTAAAAAAATCATATTATCCAGAGAGTGTGGAGTTATGCATACTGCCCGGTCAAAATGTTAAATTAACAAATATTTATCATTTTTCTTGACTGCTTTGGTCACTATGCATAATGCCAGGTCATTTTTCATAGTGACCTTTTATTTCCTTTGTACATAACATATATATATATACGCCAACTTTAACATAAATAGAGGGTGGGAAAATACACTGTAAAAATGACTTGAGCAAAACAACTATCTGGGCATCAACCATCAGATCGGGATTCAAAACTCGGTCCTCCCACCAATAGCAACCAAGTATGGTGTGAACCAGACGGCTCAGACACTACGGCCACCGATGCGGGTGGCCATTTGAGTTGAGACGTCCTATACGATATAATATTATTTTTTTAGAGAGGCACGTTATGTAAATCAATAAATATGAACATTTGCTTGTCTTTCTGTGAAAGAGGGCTAGCCCGTGTCTTTTGACCTTTATTCCCTCGTGTGACCTTTGAGTAGGAAGGGACCATCCTACCTAAAATATCTCTGTCTTGAACACATGTACGGAAATAAACTATTGTTACGGGTCTTTTTACTGCGGTGATCCTGTCCACAGCAAGATGCACCCAACGGTACAGCTAGCATAGGATTCTGGTATGAATAAACTTTGATAAAATGAAAACACACTGTTTTGCGGTCAACATTGACAACATTTTACTATATTATTGCTGTTATTTTTAAAGTATTGATAATATATATCAAAAGTTACAGATGAAAATCACATGGCTTAATATATAATAAATATGTGAAAATACTTTGCAAATACAAAAATATTCATCCTTTTTTCTTGTATTTCTTTTATTTATTTATTTGAATTACATATTCGAAGAAATTATTACTTTAGCTTGTCCGAGTGAGACTAATTTCAATAGGGTTCTATTGTGATAGACGAAGTAAATAAACACAAATTGGGCTCAATTCATTTCAATTTGTGACCTGTAAAGTGTTTTCGTACATACATAGTGAAGACCAACGGGCAACTGCACAAAGGTGAAATCTTGTACAGTAAGTTTTTAGATTTCAAGATTAAGTTCCATCGTTGATAAATTTTGTATATATGTAGATCTAGTATTATATTTCATAAAGTCTAAACTCTAGTGTAGGTTGCAACATAAACTTCCATAGCTGAACTAATTTTATTGATACACATCGACGAAAGTGAATTTGGTGAGAATATAACACACTTCTCTTAAACTATGCTGAAGCGTAATGTTAGGGGTGTGTAATGGTTTTAATGAATTGTGTAACTGTCAAAAAAGCTTCTTCCTATCTGAATCGGACTATACAAACTCAGGAGCATCCCCGTAGTTAAACCTATAATTACATTTATTGACTTCAAGTCGAGAGGAGCGTGCTTCGATTCTGGATGGGGATGGCGAAATATTTACTGTTTGTATACCAGTTCGCTTTTCATTTATTAACACATGAAGTCCAAAATCTTAGCTCAGACGATGTGGCTGTTGAAATGAGCGTCCCCTGCCAGATTCCTGACAGAAACATTTATAGTTGGGGATATTGTGGTTTTCCCGTACACAGCTAGGAATTAACTGCTGAGGGACTGGTTGGTTTGTCTGCTATACAGTTAAGTTAGATTGTAAGTCGTTAGATGATATAATAAGTCGATTCAGAAAGTGCACGGAAAATACCTTAGAATATGATAGATGAATAAAGCTAACATTACGGATTTTGTTTACGTGAGAGATATGGTATTTGGCATACTGCCTTAGATATTTTTAAAATTAAAAATGACAACTGAATAGAGGAATTGAGCTCTGGACCTTTGGTTTATCATGCTAATGCTCCGATCAATGAGCTATCCATGAATAATCTCATGCCCAGGATCATTCTTTACTCATATTTTAAGGCAGAATCTGTGATGGACGTGCAGCCACAAATCAGCTATTAAATAACGTAGCCACCTTCGAACCAGGAGGGCTTCATTCTACCAATTGTACAATTATAACTGTAAGAATGTGAATCTGCCTTAACTTATTAGTTAGTAATGACCCTGGACAGGGATGATTCCTGAATAGCTCAGTGGGCAGATCATTGATGGATTAAGCCAAAGGTCCCGGGTTTAATTCCCATTTTGGGGTGTCATTTTTAAATTTAAAGATTATACTATTTAATCCACACTAACTTAGGATAATATAGTTTGTAAGTTCCTCTATAATATAATACAATAATGTGTTCATAAAGTACATATACATGTGGGCTAGAAACATGTAAAACCTGCAACAGTCAGGGACATTTTTGATGTCAGAAAAAACAGGGAACTAACTGTCAAGGAATTGAATACAAAATTAGGAAATGTCCGTAAATTTAAATACTTGACTAATTCTGAATTTAAATGGTTCAACAAAAGTGAGAGATTTTGTTTCTCGATGCTAGCAAATTGCATTGCCTATATTTGTTATTCTAACATTATATGATTGCGCAGTTTTTTTTATAACACAGTTACGCAGGGAGACGAAAAATACCTAAAACACTAAATATTGGAAAAATAACATATAGTAATGTTTATTTTCAGTATCCGTTAGAATTGTTTTCAAAAATATGTAATCAATGCAATAAACGAAAAAATTGCAATTTATCAATTTAAAAAAAGTTAACCCGGGAGTATTTTTAAATATCTGGAATACCTGGAGAAGTCATGTAAAATAGAGAGAGTAACAGAAAGGCTTCATGTATAGAGTGTGAGGTGGAAAATAGTAATGTAATGTTAATATACATAACCAAATAACAATTTAAGTCCCAAACAGAATGTTCCCTATTTGTGATGAATACATTATAGAACTAGTAGGTCACGTTTGACACCGGAACTATTAATGTCGGGATCATGATCAACTTAACGTTCACGTAAGATAGGTAACTTAAATAAAAGTTTCTCTTCGAGACGTCACATAAAGGATCTGCATGCACTTAACCTAACATTGACACGACGTTCACTTAGCGAAAGGGTGACCTGGTGGTCTAGGGGTAAGGTGTCAGACTTCTGTACTGAGGGTCCGGGGTTCAATCTTCAGTCCCGGCATAAATTTATCTGATTGCCAAACCCTTCCTTCACCTCTGACAAAACTTGTATTAATCACAACTTGTGAATGTGAGGAATGCCAGGCCTCCACCGTGGTTCGGATTCCACGTTAAACTGTAGGTC
>CABFWB010004609.1:6120-42612 GCA_902151455.1 Timema bartmani
GGGTTATACGCACTTACGCTAATGTGTAATAGTAGGGTGATTGTGAGATGAAATGGAGGACCTATTGTTTAACGTGGGATCCGAACCACGGTGGAGGCCTGGCACTCCACACATTCACAAGTTGTGATTAATACACGTCTTGTCAGAGGTGAAGGAAGGGTTTGGCAATCAGGTAAATCTGTGCCGGCACCAAGAATTGAACTCTGGACCCCTAGCACAGAAGTCTAACACTTTACTCCTAGACCGCCAGGTCACCTACTTGGAAAGATTCTAGTAAGTATTAACACTATACTATGCCAAAAATGTAGCCCTAAAAGGCCCAGTAAAGTGTTACTTGGATTATTACTTGGAGCCTTTAAATATACTAAGTTAATTTTAGATATTATAGATTATTTTCAGTGGCACGTTTAACACCATTGTTTTGAAGGGTATGGACCTCTGTGGTATTAGGGTGAAGTACTAACCTTAGGATCCAATATTCATTTGTTCGAACCCAACCGAGGTCAACAGAATATTACTGTGTGATAAATATCCGTAGCGCAACTTCCTTCGGAGGGGAAGTAAAGCCGTCGGTCCCATTTCCCATTGTCCGCTCCTACGAAACACTACTGGTAGAATCAAAGCCACTCTCGTCTTCGGAAAAAAACACACGCAAGTCACGGCAAGGTCGAATCTGTCCTCTTTATACGTAAGAATACACTAATAGCAAGGCGAGTACTTCAAATAGAAATTAAAGTAACCTACACACTTTTCAGTTTTCTTTAGATAAAACTATTAATAATTATTTTTTCCAAGTCAAAAAATTTCGATGGACTGATTTTTTAATTTGAATCAATAAATTACCAGAATGGCATGGGAGAATTAATTTGCTCAGTAGAAAATTAATGCTTGTGAATAGTTAGGTAACATCGTTGGTCTATGTAGGAGTCTATAATTTATTTAAAATGACTGTTCATACAAAAACAAAGCTAGGATCTTAAGTAGAGTTGTATCATTAGACACATGAGTATAAAAAAGGCTGGCTATAAAATATTCCCAGTCATGCTTAACGACATTCTTGGCTGTTTTTAAACACGCATTTATGGAAACATTAAAATCTAAATGATTAGCTCATGTATATGGACTGAAAATTGGGACAAATTCACCATTGAATCAAATAGTTAATAATTATAAATTGTAGCGATAAATTGGATAGCTCTAGAGAATACACTCTTTTTCTTTTATGGCGTCTTTGATATATGATTACTTTATTTTTGGGAAGGTAGGTATTTATAGAAAATATCACTTTTATTCCATTTTAACTTAACTCAATTTAAATAAGGTGTTTTACGTCACATTAACTAGCATAAGTGTGTCCACAATTTTGACCCTGAGAATTATGTTAATCTAACGAAAGATTATACTAGGCATCAACATTCAAACATTTCCCATATTATGAAAATCGTTAAAAGTAAAAAAAAAAAAAAAAAAAAANTTTCTGGATTGGGATAATATTTAGAAACATAAATAGTGTCTCTTATATAAATCTAAAAAAAAAAAAAGAAATTGAAATACTATTTTAAGAAGTGGCTTTGAAGTCGGTTAAAACGTTCGGAAAAATTGTTTTAAACCGATTTGAACAAAATTCCTGAACACAGCACCTATATTTATGAATACAGATAGCTACCATACTTATCCAACTTTTCCATACTTATCCAACATTTTTGCTATCCGTACCGGCCGATCGCTCTATTAGAATGGATAGTCGCGAGCCTACTGTATATTGTAGTTGTTGTATAAGCGTGGTATGTTATCTCATTTAAAGATTAATAATAGACTCTGCATATATTTATAATACGGTTTATAATTATAATAAATATTTTTTTTAATTCTAAAGCTACCCTTTTTCTTAGTTATACCTTTATCACGTCAAATTCTAAAAGTCTGATATTTTAGCTAAGTGTGTAATACGTATTAGTGGGTTCGATTTCTGGCATGACCAAAAAATGTATCTTTCACTAAGTTAGAGCTTCTTTCATAGTGATGAATTAATGATTTGAATACTGGTTGTTGTGTGCGTTAGACAATTAAATTAGTATTTGGAGA
This sequence comes from Timema bartmani, assembly GCA_902151455.1. NCBI lineage: Eukaryota > Metazoa > Arthropoda > Insecta > Phasmatodea > Timematidae > Timema > Timema bartmani. The sequence goes on from CABFWB010004609.1 coordinate 8,206, forward strand.
GTTAATCAGACAATTCAGAAAGTACAAGTAAACACTCCAAATAAATATATAAATAAATAATTTCACTTATACTGTAATTTAATAAACATCTTCATTTGATAGGTGGCCATAAATGAACTTTATTTTATAGTAAACTAATAATACATACCGTAAAATGTCAAATGTGGTCAATAATAATATATAAGATATATTTACAACTGTAATATATTTGACGTGTAACTTGTCATTATGTATTTAATTTTAATTTGTTCTTTAAATAATATGAATACATATTTAATTGTTTTATATTTTTATGTTACATTAAATTTATTTGATCAATAAGTTTAAGCCTAAAGCACATGTACTAATTTGTAATCATAATTTTAAATGAATGAACACACATTTGTTTGTTTTGTCTTAATATAAATGTTTAAATCTCCTAGCTTCACAATATTACATGGTTGATGACCAAATTGCTATGAAAATGTAAGAAAAAATATAAAATAATTGTAAAATTTAACAACTAAATACATTTCCTAAACAATTTTGCAAAATAAATCCTCCCCTAATCCCAATAATAAATGGTGGGTGATCAAAGTGCTATGAGAATATAAGTAAAATAAACATATTTAACAATTAATACGTTTCCTAAACGATTTTGTGAACTAGATCCACCCCTAACCCCTGATCTTGTTAAAAATCAAAGGCATGTCACCCACAGGGCCCAATGTTGGGCTCGAAGTGACGAAAGTAACAGGCACCGGTGTTTCTTTGTGCCGATTCACTTCAAACTTGGACAGCAGATGGATTAATCCGGTCTTCACTTGCATCAAACCAAATCGCATTCCTGAGGGAAAAAAATAAAATAAAATTGTGTTAAAATGCACTCTGTTAATTACCCACATAGGTGGACACGTGGATTAAATGAACACACATTTGTTTGTTTTGTCTTAATATAAATGTTTAAATCTCCTAGCTTCACAATATTACATGGTTGATGACCAAATTGCTATGAAAATGTAAGAAAAAATATAAAATAATTGTAAAATTTAACAACTAAATACATTTCCTAAACAATTTTGCAAAATAAATCCTCCCCTAATCCCAATAATAAATGGTGGGTGATCAAAGTGCTATGAGAATATAAGTAAAATAAACATATTTAACAATTAATACGTTTCCTAAACGATTTTGTGAACTAGATCCACCCCTAACCCCTGATCTTGTTAAAAATCAAAGGCATGTCACCCACAGGGCCCAATGTTGGGCTCGAAGTGACGAAAGTAACAGGCACCGGTGTTTCTTTGTGCCGATTCACTTCAAACTTGGACAGCAGATGGATTAATCCGGTCTTCACTTGCATCAAACCAAATCGCATTCCTGAGGGAAAAAAATAAAATAAAATTGTGTTAAAATGCACTCTGTTAATTACCCACATAGGTGGACACGTGGATTTAAAGGTCGGACTCATCTAATCTGGTTTACACATAAAGGTGAGATAAGGGTTTGAGTCCTGACTGAGTGTAATGAGGATAGTTTTTATAAAGTTGGTTAACATCCTTTGGCATCTCATCATTGCTGTTTCAGGAATCATTCGTAAGGCTTCGTGTTTGCCACTAAAGTTCTGATGAGATAAAAAACATAAAATATAGTAATGACTAAGCCAATGCGAAATATCAAAATTTTGGACCAAAATCTGAATATTGTGGTATCTCAATCTTCTTCCATGAAAATCAGGTTATATTGCCTCTAAATTATACCTTGGTCGTGCCTACTTGACCAGTGCAATTGCAAACAGCGTAACATTGATATGTAATAAAATGTGGTGTGAAAAAATCCAGGGTAATTTTCAAAGAAAAAAAATTAAATATAGGACTCCATCTATTTAAAGGAAAATGTCCAATACTAAGATATTTCTCATGAGAGATTCGGAACACTAAAACAACTAAAACAATCCTCATATATATTTTACAATAATAAGTTTATCTTAATATAGTTAGATCTATGTTTCTGACAATTTACTTTAATTTCAAAACTGCAACATTTCGTGGTAAACATAATTGAAAATGAGCCATTTAAAAAAACAACTTAAAAATGGCTTTTAGTTTTATAGGGATATGTTGATTGACATCCTTCGCCTCTCTTATGATGCGAGCTATATTTGAAAATAACAAACCACTTCTTAAATAATGCAGTGTTTATGCCATAACACGTCTTTATCGTTATTATTATTATTATTATTATTATTATTATTATTATTAGGTGTTCTGTTTCACGACAAGTCAATTATTTATCTCAGTGAATTTAGACTGCCAATACACCCTGTCGTCTGCCCCCTCCTAGAGCTCTTAGAATTTTATTGTTTCCTTCAAGTCATCTAATATTTGAATCCTCTTTCTTCCTAATCTCCTCTTTCCCTCAACTTTTCCTTCTATGACGTTTTGCTGAAGACAGTTCTTCCTAAACGGCTAAGTAACAAGAAATCAAAATACGGGTTTGCGGGTTTCATTGGTATCTTAATCAATTCATATGAGAACTCGAAAGATAATGTTAATTAAATATATTTAATTAAGTAGAGCAAACAACAAATAATCTTATCGAATATTGTGATACTCAAACCCATAATTAAACGATGTTTTTGTCTTATTAATTAAATAAATTTAACTTGATAAAAAGTCCAAGCAGAGAAATTAAGTCATTAACTAATAACCCTTTGAGCTAATTTTATAAACATTTCTGTGTATAATGGACTAAAGTGGTCATAGTAAACAAACCAATATTTAACTACTGAGTAAATACGTTTTAGCTAAACAAACTGAATACATTGTAAAACCAGATATCAAACCTGTAATATTCTATTGTCAAATTTGTACTGAGATTTTTTCTTAGTATTCAAGGATTTATTGGTGTTGATTTTTACATTTTAATACAACTTAAAACTATGGATAGTTTAAAAAAAATATTGCTATTCCAACTAACCTATACAATTTCTTGGTCCTTCACCAAATGGCAAATTGGCATATTTTGGTATGTCATTCTTATTTTTGGCACTAAATCTTTCAGGATCGAATTTTTCTGGATTGGGATAATATTTGGGATCATAATGAATTCCAAAAGTTGGAATAAAAACCGTCGTTCCTTTTTCTAAGATGTCGTTGGTTCCAGGAATTTTGTAATCAACTTGTGCACTCCGATCCAAGAACGGCAATGCAGGATATTTTCGCAGAGTTTCTAGAAAAAAAATCACACACATTTAGGCCTACTAAAATTCTGGCTAAAAGTTTTACTAGACATATATAATTAAATATAAAAACACTGTGTATATATAACATAAATGCTTTATACCTCTAAAAAGTGCTGTACATTTTTTTTTTTTTTACAAAATAAGCTTTTTAATGTGTTTTTTTCCAAGCATTCCTATTTTAAACTCTATTGTTTGTTTTTTAATCATAAACATGTGATAGAAATTAGTGTATTATAAATATTAATTATTAAATATTAGATACATGTTTATTCTATACTATATCCTTATCTAATGTTATTGGAGGATTCACCATAATCACTGGTCGTCGTAACTAGGCTTAGATAATCTAAGTCAACTTTCTTGATTAGTCAAATTTCAGGGTTTGTAGTAAAGTCCAAAAACAGTTTAGAAATTTTATGCGAGATTCTTCAGATAAAGAGCTTTTAGTGACCTTAAGCACTATTTTTTTACTGAAATCAGTAACTGTCATAATAACGTCCATACAGTCACCGACTAACATAAATTAGAGATAATATTCTCTGATACATGAGTAAAATATATAAATAGTTCTAAATACAATTTGTATGTGCATGAAAGGTAAGGCGTAGCTCTCCCAATAGACTGGACGGCCGATGACGGGAAGATCAGGGTTCAAATCCCAGTCGGATGTACTGAGGAGGATTTTCCTTAAATGGTTTTCCACTTTCACTCCACGTGAGTGCGGATACAATCCCTTTAAAATTCAACCTTCCTCACCACTAACACACAAGCATAATTTTTTATACGTAGACACCCGCCTCGGTGGCGTAGTTGGCTAAAGCGCTAGTTTTATGTTGAGCTAGACTGCCGAGGATGTGGAGATTGAGGTTCGAATCTCGGTCGGGTGAACTGGAAGTTTTTTGTCCTAAATGGTTTTTCATTCTCCCTCCACGCAATTGCGGGTTCACTTCCTCTAAATTCATCCTTCCCAATTCCTAATTAATTAGCGTAAATAGTACTTAAGCGTATAGCCCTAATGGTTAGTAAAACGCGGTGCTTAAAAAAAATCTTCTGTTATGTTTTGGATTTCTAGCGTAGAGACGTTAAATACACACACAAATCAACAATCTAACATTAGTTTTATTTATGAGTTTATATCATTCCTTACTTTCCAGCGTTAGTTAGTCTTTTAATTCGAGTAGTAACCGGTTTATATGAATACATCTCGAGGCTATGTTAATGTAAGCTCAAATTAAATAAATATGTTTAAAGCTACCGTTAAAATTTTCACTGATCAAAGAAACACTTTTTGTTGACTAATATGAATACAAATCTATCAAAAAATAAACACAAGCCACTGTAATATTTATTTGAATTTAAGATTGAAATTTATATTATAGTTTCTTCTTGCTTTATAATATAAATAACACGTTGACGAATTAATGTGATTAGATAAATCATGTTTTTATTTTTTATAATTTTTATTTTTGGTTAAAATATTGTCAGAGTGCAGTGATTATTTCGTTACATATGATTTATACATAGTTTGCATAGTGAATAATGATTCATTTATTTAAACTGATTCCCTGTCCTTCTTTACTGTCGTTTAAATAATATATAAATATAGCAAAATGTCACAATATTGGTGCTTATGACACTTAATATTAAATGAATAATACGATAGTCAAGTAATTATATATTTTAATGAGCTATTTATATTGTATGATTTTAATTAAATCCAATACAAACATAAGTCTAAACTGCTATGGCGAAGAGAAGTGCCCTTGAAGTGTAAGCAAGTGTTGAACAAGGTGCACTTTGTACCCACTGTCACACATGCAGCAGAAGCATGTACATTGAATGCAAGAGAGATTAGGAAAGTGGAGGCCTTGAGAGTGACAATTGTGAGGAACATGCTAGAAGAAACAAGATTAGGAATGAAGTCATCCACGAAAAGAGTGGGTGTACACGGAGTACATGAGATAGTCCTGGAAACAAGACCTGTATGGTATGGGCATGTAATGAGAATGGAAAAGGAGAGGATGCCAAAGAGAATGACGGAAATAAAGTGTGTATGAAAAATACAGCAAAGAAGACCAAGAAAGTGATGGGAGGAGCAGATAACATTAAGTGTACAAGTCAGAGGAGAAGAATGGAATCAATTAACGAAAGAAGAGTGGTGGAAGGATAGAGGAAAATGGAGGCAATTTATTCTATAGACCCGGCTACAGGCTGGAAAAATATGATGATAATAATGGACTAAATAACTTTATTTATCAAATATTGGATAAAAAATATGTCCAAAATAATTTAGAAGCCAAGCTATCTTGTATGAATATACCTTTTAAAATAAAAATGTTTAATAAATATAAATCCTGGATTTCTGCCTATTACAGAGCTGACAAACATTTTTGAGGCATAGTACGGGAATATATTGACCATTTTTTGAGAAATCATCTTGCTTGTCCATAGGGATTTTGAATAGCAAATTGAAGTAGGCCTACCTATTTGCTTACTTTTCATTATTACAGTAATTATTAATAATATATTTACTATTTTAATGTGTACTTCTTTTAATCTAAAAGGTAGTGGTGTTAACTAGGTGGATTGTATTATGGCCTTTACTTATAATCAATGCCATAGTGAAACAATGTAAGGTAAATTTACTACCTAGCAAGATAAAAAGAGTATAATATTATAGCTGTAATTTAATATTTATTTTACATATTGTTATTAATATAAAAACCAGAAATAAGGATAAAAATATTTGAAGCTTTTTCTAAGGAATCAATTTAATTAATTCTTCTGAACTGTTATAAATAAATAAGTTATAAAAACTACTAGTTTTATAAGTAGTGTAACACTAATTTCACTGTGACAATAGTGAGGGACAATTTTTAAAATAATAAATTAAGATTTTATTAGAAAATACATTTTTTATTATTTTATTCAAATCACTTTATTTGAGACGTTAAATAAAACGTTTAAAGTGATTTATATGAAACATAACTAACACAAGTTTTGTTAAAATCTCAGGGCTCTGGTTTGGACAAACCTCCAGGGAGTGTGGAAAAAATGACTTGATATTACTCGTATTTTGTATAGTTACTATTATAATAATCCATGTATAAATACTCTGTTTCATCTAAGACATATTCTAATAAATATTTACTCAGAATACTATTTAATTGTAATAGCCTTCAGATACTTTAAAATATAGCAAGGCTGATTGTGCAAAAATTACACTAACTCTTGAAACCAGTGACTGCCTCATGTTGAGAAATTCTTCCCGCGTCGGCAATGGGCTGGCGTATTATAGGCTATCATAATAATAGGACACACAAGAAAGTGGTCGAATTACTTTCAACAAAATCGTAGGCTAGAATTTTATTAACGTGAGGGTTTCCAAGACTCATATTAGAGTAGAAACAAGCGTGTCCGAGGATTTTTATAACACCCAGTGAACATAATTTTACATAGCACCAATTAGAGTAATTAGTACCCAGACCATCTTGACCTGAAAACTATCAAAAAATGATCTAAACTTTCGAAAAAATTACTTAAAGTTTACAAACAATCATTAAAAAATATACGAACAAATCTCAAAATGAGTCTACACAGCTCAATCAAGCACGCACTTAACACATATAAACAAGTGATGAATTTGGGTACGGCGAAGCCAATTGGCAGCGCTATGAGACGGCACAGAAATCTCTTATTGGTACTTGTTGTTAGACAATTCAAAGCCTATTTCTAGTCATAATTTACACCCTCCCTCCCCGCCTGTTATGTGCTGAAGATTGATGAGTTGCCTACCCCCAAGGTACACACAGCGCCAACTTTGACGTCACCAACCCCATGTTCAATACGTGGAGATACTTTTACTGTCGACTCTTACTAAATGTATAATTTCTTATCTGGTAGTATGAATAGCCCTGAATATTCAATTTAAAGCCTTTAACCACTAGATTCTTCCATTTCCCTAATTATAATATTGACGTTACACATAATATTTGCTTCAGAATTATTATTTATCCCCTCCCAACGCAACATTTTCCAGAGTGTTGTAACGTATAACTAGGAATGTGTATTTTATAACCGTACAAAAAAAGGTGTTACAAAGTGTTATGTTTATGTTTAGTTATTTATTTATTTAAATATAAAGTATACAATACATATTGAATATAAACAAAAAAGCCCCTTCTCCTTCTCTGCACTAATTTAATTGATATATTTAACATTTTATAATATACAACATCTCCCCTCCAACAAAGTTAATTTATACATTGCACTGGTATACATAAAAAACAATTTTTTCTATTTTCATAAATCTAGTTTTATAGGTTTTCATATTATCCTACCAGCTCTGGAAGTTATTTTAGAAGATGCAAGTTCAGGCTTAGTGATGGAGGTGACTTTGGTTGAGGACTGGTTTGCTGTATTGTAGGAATAGTCTCAGGTTGGATAGGCCTAGGACTACATATTAGAGTTTGAGGGATTGGCTCTGGATTATAAAAGGATGGAGATGGATTCAATGACTTCCTTAATCCTTTCCTATTCCTTCTAATTTCCCTACCATCACTTTGTTTTACAATAAAATATCTTGGTATGAAGTGTTTGTTTACTATTTGACCTGTTTCCCAAACTTTGTCTTTTTGTATCAAAATTGATTCTTTGGATTGTAAATTAGGTAAATCTTTAGCACCCCTATCATACCACATCTTTGTCTTATTGTTTTTTGTTATTAGTTTAGCTTTGATATTAATATCATAATTATTTTGTTTAAGTAGGTTAGATGAGGTAGGTATTTTACTTTTAATCCTTCTGTTTAGCATAAGCTGTGCTGGAGATAAGTTTATATCTTAAATTGAAGTGTTTCTGTAGTCCATGAGTGATATAAAATATCTTGATCTCCTTCGTAAGCTTTTCGAAGCATATTTTTAGCTATTGAAACCAACTTTTCCACAAGTCCATTAGACTGAGAGTAAAGTGGACTTGAGGTTACAGTTAAGAAATCAAAATCTAAGGCAAAATTTCTAAATTCCAAATTGTTGAAAGGCATGTTATCTGAGATCAAAATGTCTGGTATTCCAAATCTAGCAAATATAGATTTGAGTTTTTGAATTACATGATTAGCTGTTTCACCTTTTAAAGTTTCTATTTCTATCCATCTAGTATAATAATCAGTTACAACCAAATAGTCATCGGACCCAAATTCAAATAGATCTGTGGCTAATTTTTGCCAGGGTCTATCACGTGGTGGATGGCTAATCATTGGTTGTTTGACATTATTTTGCGAATTTTTTTTACATATTTTACACTTAAGTACAATTTCTTGGATTTCTTTGCACATACTTGGCCAAAATAGCATTTTTCGTGCTCTTAATTTAAATTTTTCAATCCCTAAATGACTTTCATGAATTAAAGTTAACATGCCCTTTCTTAATGAAATTGGTACAGTTAGCTTATCATCTAAAAATAACAAATCATCTTCTACAGTAATTTTGTCCTGTTAATTAAAGTAAAATTTAACATTATTAGGGCATTTAGATTTTGTGTTTGGCAAGCCATTTACAAAAAAGTATTTGAGCAAACTTAAATCTGGGTCTTTTTCTGTTTCTATTTTGAACTTAGTTTTTTTTCTACAGTCATTGGTAAATAGTTACCTAGTGAGTGAACTACATATGCTAACTCTGGATCATCTTTAACTGGGTCTTTTAAGTAAGCTCTAGATAAGGTATCTGCCATAAACATTTGTTTACCAGGTATATAAGCAATTTTGATTTGATAATTAATTAATTTATTACTATTATTATTATTATTATTAGCACCGCGTCTTACTACCCGTTCGGGTTGTACGCACTTACGCTAATGTGCAATGATAGGTTGATTGTGAGATGAAATGAAGGACCTACAGTTTAACGTGGAATCCGAACCACGGTGGAGGCCTGGCATTCCTCACATTCACAAGTTGTGATTAATACACATCTTGTCAGAGGTGAAGGAAGGGTTTGGCAATCAGATAAATCTGTGCCGGGACTGAGGATTGAACATCGGACCTTCAGCACAGAAGTCTGACACCTTACCCCTAGACCACCAGGTCACCTTTAATTAATTTAAGCAATAATCTTTGCAACCTAGAAGACACTTTAGAAATGTCTTTATTTGCAATGGTTACTAAAGGTTTGTGGTCGGTTTGAACATGTACAAGTCTGCCATAGGTTAGCTGGTGAAACTTTTCAAGGTTATGTCTAAAAGTTCTTTTTTTTATCTGAACATATCTTTGTTCAGTCTCTGTAAGACTTTTAGATTCATATGAGACAGGGCGTCCATTTTGTAAAATACAAACTCCAAGGCCATCCTTAGAGGAGTTGCACTTGAACGTTAACGGTTTACTCACTTTTTTTTAGAGATTAAACGCTTGTTCATGTTCAGGTAGCCACTGCCAGTCAATATCATTTTTAGTAAGATAGCGCAAAGGCGTAGTTATCTTAGATAGGCTAGGTATGTATTGTGATAAGTACTTTGACATCCCCAGTAACCTCATTAACTCTTTTTTTACTTTTAGTTCTTTCCAGCTTTATAATGGCTTTGACATGATCAGGATCAGGTTTAATTCTCTCATTTGAAACAATTTGTTCTATAAAGTTTACTGAGTTTACTGATTTTACTCTGAACTGAAACTCGTTTTTATTAAACTTTACATTGTTTGCTTTAGCCTTTTGTAAGATTTTATTTAAAATTTGATCATGCTCTTTTTCACTAGACCGAATAACAATTAAACCATTAAAATATATTTCACATCCTTCAATATCACCAAAAATATCAAAGTTTCTTTTTTGAAAAATTTCAGGAGCTGAACATAACCCATAGGGTACTCTTTTAAACCTATACCTGCCATATGGTGTATTAAATGTATACAAATATGAGCTAGGCTCATTTAACTCGATGTGCCAAAAACCTTCTTTAATATCTAACACTGAAAACACAGTTTTCCCACTTAACCTTGACATTATTTCTTCAGCTTTTGGAATTAAAAAAAAGGTTCCTTCTTTATCGTATTACTAAGATCTTTAGGGACTAAACATAGTGGAGAAACCTAACCACATATTAAGACTATCACTAAACTATTGACACACTCAGTAGGTTTAGTAACCTCTGTAACAATATATTTTTCTTTTAGATCATCTAGAGTATTTTTGAGTTTAATGTGCAAGCTTGGAGTCACACGTCCAAGAGGGTGTATTTTTGGAATGACATTATCTTTTAATTCTATGTTAAGTTTGCCAGGAAATTTCCCCAGTCCATTAAAAACTTCAGTATGCTTAGCGATAACATCTGCTTTGCTTATATGCTCTGTAATATAATCCATTCCTATTTTTGCTAACAAGTTAAGTTTAAGACAATCACTTAGGCCTAACAAAGGTACTGAATTTACATTTGCTACCACAAATTTAATCTGTTGATTTTGTTCACTACGAGGAGAGCAATTTATCATTACTATTCCCTCAGGCTTATTTTTATTTTTGTCCCCAAAAACTACCAATATAGCAAATTAGTTTCAGTTAATTTGTTTTTGTTTTCCAATTTATTGTATACACTTAAGGGAAGAATGCTAGTTTCTGCGCCTATATATAATTTAACTTTTTGTTCATCCAACAAAATAGTCTCAAACCAGGAAACAGTGTTTCCTACTCTGTCAATTTTAACCTCAGAATTTAGTTCTAAGTTGTCAATATTAGTTAGGACTGTTTGAATTTAATCAATAAACAAATGATTAGAAAATTCACCTTATAACCTAGGGCCTGCTTCATTTCTCTAGTCTCCATTAGATATTTGATAATTTTATATTACATTATTTGGGTAAACTTCTAGCACTTCATGTACCTGCCTATTTCTAGGTCTAAAATTACATAGCTTAGCAAAATGGTTCAATTGCTTACATTTAGAACATACCTGTCTAAATGCTGGACAAGCTCTGGGCTTGTGTGTGTAACCACAATTTTTACATTCATAACTTTGAACATTTCCACTTCCACTAGGTATATTATTGTCACTGGGCCTTTTTACACTTTTGACAATTTTATTATGCACCTTCACTGATTCTACACTTTTCCTGAAGGGTTTTCACCTGTAGCCTGCTGAATTCAGCGGCTCTACAGAACTCTGCAGCCTTCTTTAGGGTTAGGTCCGGCTCTCGAAGTATGCGTTCTTGAAGATTATTATCTTGGATTCCCAAGACGATCCTGTCCCTTATGAGAGAATCCTCTTCCTTGAATTCGCATGTAGATGCAGAGGTTTGTAGTTCCGTTAGGAAGCTGTCAAACGTTTGTTCTTCTTTCTGATAGATATTGAAGAATTTATATCGTTCAAAAATTACATTTTTTAGTGGTTGACAGTAGGCTTCAAATTTTTTTTTAGGATAGTTTCGTGTTTATCCTTACCTTCTCCCGTTGCATACTTAAATGTGTTGTAGACCTCAAGTCCATCTTCACCAATCAAATTCAGTATAATGGCTATTTTAGTAGTTTCTTCGGACTTTCCTTTTTCCTATTTTTTACATAAACAGTGTGTATCTTTGTTTTAACTTACGCCAGTTTTCTGATACGTTGCCGGTTAGTTCTAATGGTTGAGATGGGTGAAAAACTCTGTTCCTTATGATAATTTTATTCTTCAAGACTTCATTCTTCTTATTTTTAATGCGAACCTCACCTGACGCAATACCGAACAACTCCGTTTTACTACTAACACAATTTTTAAGGTTATCCAGTTGACTGTATATTTGTGTCCAACTCTCCATTAGAAAACAAACTTAACAAACTCGCTGTTCACTTCTGACACCATGTTATGTTTGTATTTAGTTATTTCTTTATTTGAATATTAAGTATACAATACATAATTTAATAGAGACAGCCCTCCTTCCTTCTCTGCACTCATTTATATATCTAGGTTACAATATTTAACAACTACTCTAGTCATGTGACTCAACTACTCTAGTCAAATATATAATTTATATATTTAACATTTTATAATATACAACACAAAGTTAATTATATTATCTCCTTACTCTAAAAACTGTGTATCGAAAAAATTATGTTTGTATCTATCCATTTATAGAATATCGATAGTGCTATTTTAAATATATACTTATTCAACATAAATATATAAAAATGCTGAAAATCAAGAAAATATGCCCAAAAAACCCAAATGACAAAATAACGATCTATATAAAAAAAACTTTTCACAGCCATGCACTCATAAACAGAAATTATGTACACATGAGCAAAAAAAAAAATGACATGCCAACAAAATCTGGGCCCAGATGATGATGACTTAGAAGGGAATACTGTGGGAATCTTGACGATATATGTGTCTTGGGTGACGTAAAGATTTAGATGAAATGAAAGTTAGAGAGTGGACTAGGCTTAAAATGTAGGATTACGTGGAACCTCCCCCAAAAATGATCTCGAGTGAAAAAACAGAAAAAAAAATGGTTTTGTTTTTTCAAATTGTAATAGTACGATAGTACGTAACCTTCGTTTACCCTGAAAGGTATCATATCTTATCTCACGTGATTTCACTTTGTTGCAGCTTATAATGTAGCATTATCTACGATGGCTACAAACAATTGCTCAACTTACCTAGCCGCCCCTCCATTCGACCGACGTGATCCGCGCACCACACCGAACATGTTTATACTTTTCAAGAAATGAATAGACTAAAAGTGTGAGTGACGCTGCTCCTGCTAGCAAGGCTTACATATTCTTCCCCCTCCCTCTTTCGTGGAGAGTAATTTCCTGTCTAATAATGATACTTTTTGGATTTACACTCCCCATTGGTCATTCCCTACAATACGTGAGTGTGATGACCAGAGGCAGGTTTTTATGGTGAATATTTTTAAAAAAATTCTCATTAATTTTTCAAAATGGTGGTGTTTTGTGTTGAAAATTTGACACAAATATTTACCGGCATATCACTCTAATCTATATTGCCAAACTGTAGCATACAGCATGTGGTAATATTTTTTTCACTCGTCGTGGTTCGTCTATCAGTCACTACCAAATTGTACGTTGAAAAATACCGTTCACTGTCTTCATTTGAAATGGGCAACCAAAGAGATTGAAGCGATTTTTCTACAAAAACATTAAAATGTTCACCTTTGTGTTTCAAACCTATTAGAGCTTTTACCACATCCACATAGTCACTGTCAATTTGTTCGGAAATTAATGTGCACAGTTCTTTGTGGCCTAGTTGAAAATCACACTGCAAGTCTCGGAAAGCAGGAAGGTCCTTGAACATTCTTTCAAGTTCCCTCCCATCACTTGAACTAGGCCTGCTCAGTAACTTAGTAGGGTCAAACAGGTACCCTAATGATTTTATTACTTTTATTTCATCACTATTTTTGGCTAGCATTGAATATAGCTTGGCACAAGTTAGTGCACCACATGCCTTCAAACACTCCTCAGTTTGTCCTCTACATAGTGGTGAAACTTTGGCTAACATCTGTACAACGTTGATACCAAACTGACCATCTCTCACTAATTCACACTTCGCTTTCAGTGATTCGATTCTTGATTGTACTAAATGTGCCACAGGCTTATCTTTACTTTGAAATTCTATTGAGTTTTATTTACTTAATCATTCCAAGACGGCAAGATGGCGGGTGGTGACATATGGTAGTTGAAATCTCTTGTTTGAGATATTTTTATTTGGTTTAAGTGAAATATAAAATAAACCTAGTACCCAAAATAACTTAAATAAATACCTGGCATGCATCAAATACCTAACAGCGAGTATAAAAATAAAGCAGGATACGTTAATATTTTTAAAAAAACTTTGAAGTGAAAAACACGTTTCTTTCCAGTCTTGTTTCAGTTTTAAAACTACGCATGCGCAAAATATATGATTCAGACACATTCTTAAGGCTTGTGAGACTTCTGTGAAAATAAAATTGCGGCAAATTTTACGCTGTGAAGGAATGTTTATTCAACAAAATATTGTTTGAAATATTAAAGTGTAAAAAAAATATTTAATTTTTCGCGTTAATCGCGAGAATACTAAAATTTCGTGAGAACAGCAAAATTTCGCGAAAATTCGCGATTTGAAAATATGTTGGATCACTTCATAAACATTGTGAAACGTGTAAATATAGATTTTGAAGCTACAGAAAAACAATTCGCGTTTATCGCCAATAACAAAAAAACCTGCCTCTGGTGATGACGTATTGTAGATTTGTGTTACTTTCTGTATATATTGAGGTAATTTAGAGGGGAAAGACGTACTCGGTTCTGCACGGTCTCAGGGGTAAGCCGTGCATTGGTATATCGTTCTTTTTTCTAAATTATTGTTATGGCATAAAAATATTAATAATTCCAAACTCCCTTTTTTAATATTTAGCTTATATCTCTAAATTGACCCTTCTGGCTGCACGAGATGTCTATCTCGTTTGACATAGATATATTTTTAAACATTTAAAATATTTATTTAAATGATTGATTTTTTAAATTTGTTGGCAGCGATTAGTTATATCTAGCACTCGTGCACTATTGATATTCTTGGCCTTCTCTTGGAAGAAGGAAATGTTCAAATTTGGTTTAATATATGCCGGCGTAAGCTGTCGTAGTTAATCTTGACCAGACATGTATTTTGTAGAGATAAAAATCAATTTTGCTATTTAAATAAAGTATATTTGGTTCCTCCTTTTTTTATATATTGCAAGGCTTTGTTTTTTCTGCATCTTCTGCTGAAGATTACCTATTCTATTTACTTTTTAAATCAAGTCTTTAGGGGCGGGCGAGGATTGATTAAGCCCTAAATTATTCATGTTATAGATAGAAGATAATCTTTGTATTTCAAACTTTAAAGATTGCAATTGCTGGGACATTTAGATCCTTCTGTTCGTCAGCTATTTGACGGTGATTTAGAGTGTATTATTATGCATTATTATTGATGGAAATTTATAAGGAAGGTATTTTATATTATAATTGATTGCAAGTTACCAATTAGCCAATTTATACAACAATTAATACAATTAACTAAGGATTTGCACTATGCTAACTGATTATCTCACAGACTTAGCTATGGACGCACTCTATTTATTGTTTGTATCCAGCCTAGGTTGGGCTTTAAATTTTTCTTCTCTTAAATTTAAGTTTAATAAAATCTGATTGTGTCACTGAAGTAATGAGTTTTCTTATTGTCGTGCTACAATAAGATAGGGCCATATTTTAGCACGTCAAGGTAAGAGTGGTTGCTACCTTTCAGGGTAAACGGAG
Source organism: Timema bartmani (assembly GCA_902151455.1). Taxonomy (NCBI): domain Eukaryota; kingdom Metazoa; phylum Arthropoda; class Insecta; order Phasmatodea; family Timematidae; genus Timema; species Timema bartmani. The sequence continues at coordinate 23,683 of CABFWB010004609.1, forward strand.
TGTACTGTAGGCCTACATATATCTATATTTATGAAATTATTTTTGTAGTATGTGCTTAAACATATTTATAAAGTAATTTACGTTATTCGGTTTAACTTAATTAAAGTTTTCAATAGTTTGTGGTTGGCCTGGTCTCATTTAACTCAAACTATAGGCACCTTAGTGTATTTTTTTTTACAGTTTAATGATTTATTTTTATTATTTGATCTAAAATATGAAAATGAGTAATGTATTAGAGTTATTAGGGTTTTCAGCCCATTCCTCTGGAGAAAAAGACGTTTATCTAGGATTATAAGTTAATAAAATTTTTATTCGACTCTTATGACAAAAAATTAATATGAAATTCAAAACAGTCAGTTCTATGTATCTAACTTAACTCGTATCTCTTACCTGAAACCACCATATCCAGGTAATTCATCTCCATCATAGCGTCGTATGTAACTTTCCTGTCATGTTTCTCCAGCACTGTGATTATTTCATGCCTCAACTTATTCTGGATATCAGGGTTAAGAGCAAGTTCATAAAGGGCGAAAGTCGTAGTGGTAGAAGAGGTTTCAAACCCCGCGGCCAAAAACACAAATGCCTGAGCCACAAAGTCGTCCCCTTCAAATTCTAAAGACAGATCATGTTAATTAAAATATATATAGGAGCTTAGGAAGAAGAAGGGTTAAAATATTGGATGAATTGAGGGAAAGAAGAAAATTCTGGTAGATAAAGGAGGCAGAGGACAGGGCGTATTGGCGGTCTAAGTTCACTGACAAAAGGAATGGACCTGTCGTATGACAGAACAAATAATAATAATAATAATAATAATATTAATGATAGTTATAATAATAATACAGAATGTATGTTATAATAAATCATAAAAATATTGATTAGACGCATAGAGGTTTCAGATGATTTTGTTAAAATGTATTTATTTATGAATTAAAAACATACAATATTAGCTGAAATATCCAGCACTGCCTGGGATAAATGTTTTTAAATTGCTTTGCTTCAGACACGGTTTTTAATTAAGTAAAAAATCCAATCAAAATTTTATAATCCTGGCTTCGAGGTGCACACCTTAGTCCAAAGGGCCACTAATTTTCAAAATTTCAGAGCTTTGCGTGCGGTAGTTCGCAATGGTCATGATAGACAAATTCTTCAGTTTATTAATACAGATATCTATGTATCTAACTTAACTCGTATCTCTTACCTGAAACCACCATATCCAGGTAATTCATCTCCATCATAGCGTCGTATGTAACTTTCCTGTCATGTTTCTCCAGCACTGTGATTATTTCATGCCTCAACTTATTCTGGATATCAGGGTTAAGAGCAAGTTCATAAAGGGCGAAAGTCGTAGTGGTAGAAGAGGTTTCAAACCCCGCGGCCAAAAACACAAATGCCTGAGCCACAAAGTCGTCCCCTTCAAATTCTAAAGACAGATCATGTTAATTAAAATATATATAGGAGCTTAGGAAGAAGAAGGGTTAAAATATTGGATGAATTGAGGGAAAGAAGAAAATTCTGGTAGATAAAGGAGGCAGAGGACAGGGCGTATTGGCGGTCTAAGTTCACTGACAAAAGGAATGGACCTGTCGTATGACAGAACAAATAATAATAATAATAATAATAATATTAATGATAGTTATAATAATAATACAGAATGTATGTTATAATAAATCATAAAAATATTGATTAGACGCATAGAGGTTTCAGATGATTTTGTTAAAATGTATTTATTTATGAATTAAAAACATACAATATTAGCTGAAATATCCAGCACTGCCTGGGATAAATGTTTTTAAATTGCTTTGCTTCAGACACGGTTTTTAATTAAGTAAAAAATCCAATCAAAATTTTATAATCCTGGCTTCGAGGTGCACACCTTAGTCCAAAGGGCCACTAATTTTCAAAATTTCAGAGCTTTGCGTGCGGTAGTTCGCAATGGTCATGATAGACAAATTCTTCAGTTTATTAATACAGATTAAATAAGGTAGAAGAAGAAAGAATAAATCGCACAATTTATCTTCAAAGCTTTAGCATTTCTGACATTTATAATAACGTCAGAAGTTTTATCAATAGTTTTTCAAATTAATGAGGAATTATAATAATAATAATGCTTTACATATTTTATATTACTCTAGACTAATATTTAAACGGTGTTTCCCCATCCAAGTCTACGAAATGGCAGGATGAGCTTGTTGAGGCTGGTCAGCAAATTTATCCTAAATTAACGCATAGGAACGTCATTATTGCTAATGTTCTTGAGAAACAATTTATTATTAAAATATTCAAGTTAACGTTTACTTTATTCGTTTATTGGTCAAACAAATCTAAATTATTAATGAAAGAGCCACACCAACACATTTCACATACCAACTCCCCTATTATTTTTTATTTAAATATGACTAACCCATTTCAGTGGCCGCATGGTCTAAGGCGTCACTCTCGCAATAGATTAGACCATCAATTAAGGAGAGATCTTCATTCAATCCAAGTTGGGTATATTGAGGGAGATGTTTTCTACATGATTTCTCACTCTTTCTCCACTCAAATAAGGGTACCGTTCCTCCCAAATTAAATTTAACCTTTCTTTTACCTAGCCCATTAGTGTAATAATTACATAGAAGTGTAACTCAAATGGGTTGTAAAACGCGGTGCTAAAAATCTGATTAAAATAATGTACGTTTATTTGGGAGGTATGTTTAGTTGTGTATATATATATAAAATTATTTTTGTGCTCATTTGTAAAAATGAAATTGATCATACACACATAATTAACTCATTAATAAGATTAAAAACGGAGAATTCATCTACAAATGCTATAATTACAAAAATCGACGAGCTAACAGTAGTAAAAAATTGATATGATTTTGTTTGCTTAAATATATTACATAATATAATCTGAGCCAAAGACCTGATGTGGAAAAACCTATCTAGCTACAAATGCCTATGCCTTGCCAGGCGGAACAAATGATTTTACCACTTCGTCAGTGAGAAAAGGCTTCGACCACTTCACTATAAGATATTACGCACTTCAGAGTTTACAGACGGTTAAATTAAACAATAGAAATGTATCTAACTTGATAATACAGTTTACATCACGTCAGTATCGCGTGATTGTAAAATGCTATACATCAAGCAAGTTCTTAACTGTTGCTAAACTTTTCTTTACGAGCGTGGCTAGATTTGCACCGTAGCATTACAGGGTTAAAACTGTGTATCAACAACTATATTACTTCAAAAAAAAATCAACCATCCTTAATGTAAAATAAATACCCTGCAAAGATAAGTTGTATTATTTTCTTTAAAACTTGATAAACATTTTACCATTATTATTATTATTATTATTATTATTATTATTATATTTTATTATTATTATTATTATTATTAAATAATTAGTAAGTTATTTAACAAAATGTCAAAGTTATAAAATATATGACTAAGTATCACAATATAAACAGTTCCAACTGCCGACTAAATTCTTGACATTGGAGTTTTTGGGATTTTTTAATGCAAACATTGACCTAAATACAACTAATAGTATTACTATATAAGAGTTGTTAAAATCTATATGTTTGGGTTAATTATATATATTCATTTAATATAAGTTGAATTAATTTAATATAATATTTTGATGCTATGAACGAAGATACATTACATAAATGAAAAGGTTATTGCTTACATAAATTAAAAAAACTCTCATATATTAATCTAATAAAACTTTTTAATATTTATCTGCATTTTATATACTTTGTTATATATTACAAGATTAATTTGGTAATTTATGTTTGAAATTATATGCTGACAAAGTAATTAGTTAACAAATTTAATTAGTTACTACACTATTTTTTTACGTACCACAAACACTTAAATAAACACATACTTACTGAAATCTGGTGTATTTATTTGAGCTATTTCCCCATTCTTACTATTTTTGTTTCTTTCACTTTTCACTTTATTATTTTCATTTGTAAGGGAGTAATTTTCTTTGATATCATGATCATTTTCCTTGTCATCTATAACTTCTCCAGAATTTCTTAATTGCATAAGTAGATCAACAAAATCATGTCGTACTATTCCATTCTTCTCTCTGTACTCGACATTATCCCACAGGGTCTTGCGAACAAATGTAGCAACAGTTTCATCAAGTAGTTTTAATTTGAATGTTTGTACTATTGATGGTACAAAGAAAGCCAATGCCATTTTGATACTACTTATCACGTCAAGTTCAAATATTCTCCTTAGTATCTTACGAAACTCGGAATTTGGGTCAGTCATTGCGTTGGACTTTACGCCAAATGCGCACGAAGCTATAACATCAGTGGTGAATCGAGCCATCGTTTCTTTAACTAGGATGGGTTTACCTGAGAACATAAAACATATGAATTAATATTTTTAATCACAAAAACAAAATATTGAAATACACAAATAATTATAAACGAAAATTATTTTTTTAACCAAAAATGTTGAGATGATAATTCAGCTTAGAAGCAAATTAAAATATAGCATGATATTAATTAGTTTATACTTGAGAAAAGTTGAAAAATCTTATTTATATATGAGTGAGGTTTATTTTATTCTATGCACACATTTTTATATAATCTGCTCTAAAACTGTTTTGATCAAATTCATTACAATTATTGTAAGTGACACTAAGTGATATTATTTATATATTTTTATTCAATAAATATTAAGTTTTTATTCCATGCTTTGTGTGATATTTAATCCATAACAATATTCTCATCGGTGATCGAATTCTATGGCAGCAATCTTGAATGATACTGAATTATAGTTAACGGGGAGATAGGAATTGTAATCTCTTATTGGGGGTGAATTTCTCTACAGTTTTCCCTTCTCCCTCCACACTAATGTTGGTAATACACTATTTTTTTACGTACCACAAACACTTAAATAAACACATACTTACTGAAATCTGGTGTATTTATTTGAGCTATTTCCCCATTCTTACTATTTTTGTTTCTTTCACTTTTCACTTTATTATTTTCATTTGTAAGGGAGTAATTTTCTTTGATATCATGATCATTTTCCTTGTCATCTATAACTTCTCCAGAATTTCTTAATTGCATAAGTAGATCAACAAAATCATGTCGTACTATTCCATTCTTCTCTCTGTACTCGACATTATCCCACAGGGTCTTGCGAACAAATGTAGCAACAGTTTCATCAAGTAGTTTTAATTTGAATGTTTGTACTATTGATGGTACAAAGAAAGCCAATGCCATTTTGATACTACTTATCACGTCAAGTTCAAATATTCTCCTTAGTATCTTACGAAACTCGGAATTTGGGTCAGTCATTGCGTTGGACTTTACGCCAAATGCGCACGAAGCTATAACATCAGTGGTGAATCGAGCCATCGTTTCTTTAACTAGGATGGGTTTACCTGAGAACATAAAACATATGAATTAATATTTTTAATCACAAAAACAAAATATTGAAATACACAAATAATTATAAACGAAAATTATTTTTTTAACCAAAAATGTTGAGATGATAATTCAGCTTAGAAGCAAATTAAAATATAGCATGATATTAATTAGTTTATACTTGAGAAAAGTTGAAAAATCTTATTTATATATGAGTGAGGTTTATTTTATTCTATGCACACATTTTTATATAATCTGCTCTAAAACTGTTTTGATCAAATTCATTACAATTATTGTAAGTGACACTAAGTGATATTATTTATATATTTTTATTCAATAAATATTAAGTTTTTATTCCATGCTTTGTGTGATATTTAATCCATAACAATATTCTCATCGGTGATCGAATTCTATGGCAGCAATCTTGAATGATACTGAATTATAGTTAACGGGGAGATAGGAATTGTAATCTCTTATTGGGGGTGAATTTCTCTACAGTTTTCCCTTCTCCCTCCACACTAATGTTGGTAAATTTAGTCTAAAATCTACCACACTACTATCCACCCTAATGGTGTGAATATGTGGATGACTCATACACGCCTCTACTCCACCCCTAAAAATATCAACATTTAATAACGTTACATTTCCTGATTAAATTGTAAGTAAAACTAACACTGTGTTACCCGTTGTAAATAATACATTACAATTGAAGGTTGATTATTTTATGATTGGTTACACACGTAAACAACTTTTTTATCTATATATTTACTTTACGTTATCAATTTTCCCTAGTCTCTGGTTATGTGTTATACGAGTATGCTGTGGTTTCACCTGAAGTACGAGTTTGAGCTATTACGTAGGGATCAAACTTAATTTTAAGTGTTTAAAATATTTAATAAAAAAAATCTAAACTCAGAATTATTGAAGTAGTAAATTAAAATTTTATGGTTATTAAATTCAGGGGATTATAATTAAGAGTTTAATACCTAATGTCACTGTTTAAAAAATTTAAAACAATTGTTTTTGCATCTGACTGTGTGTCTAATAATTCTGAAATTAAAATAATAATACAAATGGTGCGAATAATTCCCTTCCTCCCAAATAACGAGAGCCTTTGAATTTAGAAATAATAACATCAAAGGGCGTGTATATTTATTATATAACCAAAAACTATAATTATTTGTATTAATTCAGTAAACAAATTTTATTTTAACTATGTATTTTAGGTAGGGTAGGTCCTTGACAAGGTTTAATAAATCTTTACTTTAATAAAAACATAATATAATTTTTGAAATCTCTCAGAATAACAGTACAATTTCGTGTGGAACCTAATAGATTGTATTAATAGAATAGATCTACCACTATTCAAATTTGAAAATATTTTCCGCCCACCGTTTTTACGGAGATTGAATTAAGTTTTTTGAGCTAAAAAAATAAAAAAGAAATTTTCAAATTTGAAAATATTCTTATATCTTATCACTAGTTTAATAATATCAACCAAAATTTACCAGGCCTATTAAAATTTTAAACAAATTAATCCAATAAAAGTTATTTTTACCTTAAAGCTGATTAATTAAGATACATATGATTTAATTAATTAATTAACTGACCTTGAAATTTGAAGTTAATTGTACGTATAGCTTGTCAATTTACCAGGATATTTGACAAATATTTTAAATTTGAATTAATAATTTAGGAGCAAGTCATAACTGTTTACCCAATTACTGATTATATACTTATGGCTATTTCATATATATAGAAAATAATCATAGGTATATAATAATACTTAGCACCACGTCTTACTACCCATTAGGGTTATACGCTTAAATACTAGTTACGCTAATGAGTTGGGAATTGGAAAGGTTGAATATAGAGGACGTGAACACGCAATTGCGTGGAGGGGAGTGGAAAACCATTTAGGAACACCCCCCCCCGATTTCACCCGACGGAGATTCGAATCTAGATCTCCCCGCCCTTAGCAGTCTAGCTCAACATGAAACTAACGCGTTAACTAGCTATGCCACTGAGGCGGATATAAACAGGAATGGAATATATGGTTATTTCCTATATATATATATAATTTTTTATTTCCTATTCATATAGATATATAGTATTTATTCTCATCTATAATATTTTTATATTTACTCTATATCAATATGTAATCAAAGTTAATATATTCTATATTTTGAATAGTTGTAAATTATAGATGGAAAACAATGTGTTACCATGTAAGATAAAGGGAAATGAAATGAAAATGGAAAATCAAGAGACATATCCTGGCATCTTGATCACGAGTTGGGGTGTAGTCAATTCATTTATGCTAAGAATATTCAGTACAATTCTTATCGGCCAACCCTTGACGGTAAACCAAAGAGAGAACATAAGCTTAGCTGCTTAGACTAATGAAAAAATTAGTTTCAAAATATTATTTCCAAAATTGGTAATCGAATCCAAGAGTCGGGTTAGGCAACAAAAATAGAAAGTAAACCAAATCCAGATTCAATAATTTAATGTCACTAACATAAGAAAAACGGCGTGATGAAACGAACATTAGAATACGTAAATTTTTTTTATTTAGTTTAGAGGTAAATTGATGATATAATCGCTGCCCGGGTAAGATTTTAATGATGAAAGATATAATTTGTTAAACAAAAAGTATTATACTTGTATGAATCATCATTTACTCAAAAATTACATACACCATTAATATGAATGGAACGAATAAAGGATTTTGTCTTCCATCTTGTGTAATAAAAAAGTAACTTAACAATCATAATTATTGAACTTGAAAACTTCCAGAAACAAAATTTAATCAAAATGTCCGCATACTAAAAATGTTTGTCCACCATCATGTGTATGGAATTTTGAAATTTTATATTTTATGAAATTTACTTAAAGCCTGAATACATGAATTAATATACCATGTTTCTAGATTGTCGAGAAGACGTGTATTCTAATATAGTTGGGACATACCCCGGTATACTGCCTTTTATATAAAGAGAAGTAGAAATTTTGGTCCACCATCTTTAATCTAAGAAAAAAAATCAGATTTAACAATCTCATCAATCCTCATGTACCAAATTTGATAAAAAAAATCTAGCACAAATTGTGCTCGCCAATATAAAACCGCCATTTTGAAATTTTGACTTTACGGAAGTTTGTCAACATGTCCTGAATTAAAAATATCACAAATTTCTATCAAAATTGCATTAGTAAGAAAGTTTTATCCACTATATTGGAACATCCATTTTGAAATTACAACTATTTGGAATTTTTGTGGGAGTTGGAGCAGATGACCTATAATAATGCAAGTTAAAATCTTATAGCTCGTATAAAAGTGTGCTAGAAATTTTAGTGGACATGTTTCTAGGTATTGCCTTCTTAAAAGTATAGGTTATTATTATTAAGGTACCTATATTAAGATAGTCAGAAGGCTCATGCAGTAAATAATACCAACATTACTAATGTGTTTTGTGAAATTATTTTTAGCACCGTGTCATACTACCTGTTTATGTTATACGCATTATTTATTTGTTAATTACATATTAAATCGCATGTCCAAAAACTTAAACTCTATTCCATATATACCGTATATACAAATGGGAGGAGCCTAGAAGAATATTTACCTGTGATGAAATATGCATTGGTAAATATTCCCAAAACACACACACACAAAAAAAACATGTTTCTATCTATTTACCTCTTGATTTATCTAATTGATAGTTTTACCAGCTAAACATACCGTACTTGCTTTAAGATTAGAATATAATTTACTATATTTGAAAGATTATGAATTTTTTAAGATAAATACCTTTAACTGACTCTTGTTCTATAATTTCAGTCAGCTTCTGTGCACATTCATCCACCAAGTAGAACATTTTCTTCAACTTTCCAGAAGTAAAGGTTGGGGTCATCTTAACCCTGAGATGCCTCCATTTTAACCCTTTCTGACCAAAAAGATTTTTAGCGCTTAAAGGATCGACACTTTCAACCGGAGATAAACTTCTGTCTGAGAATTTGTCAAAATCTTTCACTAAGATATTCTTAATAACATCCATATCTTTAGCAACAATCACTGGTTTATCTATGGCGAACAAACCAAAATAAGGTTCACCTGATGTTTTTTCATATGCCGTTCTTAGATACTCTCCTATATGTTGCTTCTGTAGAATGATGTCTTTCAAATTACCAAAGAATGGTGTAGGTTTGAGATATGGTATTCCCTTTTTCTTCCAGTAGTTGAAATTTCGAGTTAGATATAGATAAAGTGCTGATATTATCAGAGTCAAAAACAGCACGATATCGAGTCCAATATAATCCGTTATGATAGCCATTTTCTTTATTATCAATGGTTTATTTGTAATAGACCTGAAAAAGTATGTTATTAAATTAGTTGCTATATTTCATATAAATCAAGTTTAATTTATCATCACAATCATAAATCAACAAAATATATTCTTGCTAAACCAACAACCCCAAGGTAGGTTTGATGCGATTTCCATATATCCGGAGCTTGGCACGCACTCAAGCCCTTCGGTTGGTTAGTGCTGCTTGTACCATCTGGTGGAAATCCCATGTAATAAGGGAGTAAGGAAGTTTGGTAGTTCCTCGCGGCCTTCCACACTGAATTTATATGAGCGAGCGTGAAAGGGCCTACCAATTTTGTTGGGAAGGTATTTTCATATACCTTCCAGGATTCTTTTACATGCCACTATTGACGGATCTACTTCCCCTCTAAAGGAAGTTGTACTACGATTTATTATTGCTCAAGAAAAATCAATCAACCTCGGCTGGGTTTGAACCCACGTGCATCGGGTACTGAAGCTAGCATTTTACCCCAGGACCTCAAAAGCCAACGTATCAAAATATCATCTATATTTAAATTATAAATTAGTGATCGAGTTTTGTTCAGCATCGCGTCTTACTATCTGTTCAGGTTATACGTATATGTACTAATTATCCTAATGAGTTAGAGATGAGTTGAATTTAAAGGAAATGTACCCGAATTTGCTTGGAAGGATACTGGAAAGTTATTTTAGAAAAATTACCCTCAGTACACCCGATCAAACAAGAAACTAATAGAATAAACTTGACATAATATACCTTATGGAGCACTTTGTGTACTTGGTTCGCCTTCAAAGCCAGAGAAAGATAGTTACAAACACATCGTCTGCTCTCACTCAACACAACTGTGAGATCCAAGGTTAACCACACCGTCTTATAAGAAAGATAAACTTACAAGTCATTGTAAAAATAAAGAAGTCATAAGATAAAAAGGTGAATTAAGATTAGAATATAATTTACTATATTTGAAAGATTATGAATTTTTTAAGATAAATACCTTTAACTGACTCTTGTTCTATAATTTCAGTCAGCTTCTGTGCACATTCATCCACCAAGTAGAACATTTTCTTCAACTTTCCAGAAGTAAAGGTTGGGGTCATCTTAACCCTGAGATGCCTCCATTTTAACCCTTTCTGACCAAAAAGATTTTTAGCGCTTAAAGGATCGACACTTTCAACCGGAGATAAACTTCTGTCTGAGAATTTGTCAAAATCTTTCACTAAGATATTCTTAATAACATCCATATCTTTAGCAACAATCACTGGTTTATCTATGGCGAACAAACCAAAATAAGGTTCACCTGATGTTTTTTCATATGCCGTTCTTAGATACTCTCCTATATGTTGCTTCTGTAGAATGATGTCTTTCAAATTACCAAAGAATGGTGTAGGTTTGAGATATGGTATTCCCTTTTTCTTCCAGTAGTTGAAATTTCGAGTTAGATATAGATAAAGTGCTGATATTATCAGAGTCAAAAACAGCACGATATCGAGTCCAATATAATCCGTTATGATAGCCATTTTCTTTATTATCAATGGTTTATTTGTAATAGACCTGAAAAAGTATGTTATTAAATTAGTTGCTATATTTCATATAAATCAAGTTTAATTTATCATCACAATCATAAATCAACAAAATATATTCTTGCTAAACCAACAACCCCAAGGTAGGTTTGATGCGATTTCCATATATCCGGAGCTTGGCACGCACTCAAGCCCTTCGGTTGGTTAGTGCTGCTTGTACCATCTGGTGGAAATCCCATGTAATAAGGGAGTAAGGAAGTTTGGTAGTTCCTCGCGGCCTTCCACACTGAATTTATATGAGCGAGCGTGAAAGGGCCTACCAATTTTGTTGGGAAGGTATTTTCATATACCTTCCAGGATTCTTTTACATGCCACTATTGACGGATCTACTTCCCCTCTAAAGGAAGTTGTACTACGATTTATTATTGCTCAAGAAAAATCAATCAACCTCGGCTGGGTTTGAACCCACGTGCATCGGGTACTGAAGCTAGCATTTTACCCCAGGACCTCAAAAGCCAACGTATCAAAATATCATCTATATTTAAATTATAAATTAGTGATCGAGTTTTGTTCAGCATCGCGTCTTACTATCTGTTCAGGTTATACGTATATGTACTAATTATCCTAATGAGTTAGAGATGAGTTGAATTTAAAGGAAATGTACCCGAATTTGCTTGGAAGGATACTGGAAAGTTATTTTAGAAAAATTACCCTCAGTACACCCGATCAAACAAGAAACTAATAGAATAAACTTGACATAATATACCTTATGGAGCACTTTGTGTACTTGGTTCGCCTTCAAAGCCAGAGAAAGATAGTTACAAACACATCGTCTGCTCTCACTCAACACAACTGTGAGATCCAAGGTTAACCACACCGTCTTATAAGAAAGATAAACTTACAAGTCATTGTAAAAATAAAGAAGTCATAAGATAAAAAGGTGAAGTCTACATTTGCTTATCTTTAAAATTAATTAGTAAATAACTTGTTATGCATGATACATTCTTAGTCGGCTGCATGGTCTAAGGCGTCATTCTTTTATTAGACTAGACTGCCAATGACAGGGGGGAATCAAGGTTTGAAGAATCCTGGTCGGGTGTACTGAAGATGGTTTTCCAAAATTGTTTCTCCATTCTCCCTCCACGCCAATAGGAGTAAACTTCATCTAAAATTAAACCTCCTTCATGCCCTAACTTGTTAGTGTGATTAGTACAGATGCATATAACCTGAACAGTAAGACGTGTTGCTAAAAAATAAATCATGGTCTTGTGAGCTAGGGGATTTTTTACTTTCTTATATCAAGAAAAAGTAATGTGGCTGTGAAGAAAATCTATCTTGCGATGATGACAAATCCTTACGTTTAATGCGAACACGAATAAAAAAATTATAATTTTACAGTTATATCTGTCTCCATGTCTGTCTGTCTCTCTGTCTTCATGTCTGTCTGTCTCTCTGTCTTCATGTCCGTCTGTCTGTCTGTCCAAGACCACGAATCCGAAACGGTTGGATGGATTTTGTTCAAACTTAATATTTAGATTTTATATACTACAAAACAATTTTTTTTACCCTAGATCTTATTAAGGGTAGTTTACAGATGAGAACTTTTTTTTTAACTTCCAAATTTTTTGAAAATGGTTGTAGCGATTTTATTTAAAATACATGTCTAGAATTTGATTGACATGAAAAAAAGAACTATATTAATGGTTTTTGGGCAAAAATTCGTTTACTGTAAAATTTTTGAGGCCTCTAAATATTTCGAAAATAGCAATAATAATTTTTTTTAAATCCGGAAATTGTGTGGAATGACAAATAACAATGTATAGTTGTTTTCGTGGTAAAAACTCATTTATGGGTAATTTACTGATTTTTAAGGAACTTGAAATATTTATAAATGGCCTTAACTATTTGATTCCAAATGGGTATAGGTAAGTTTACAGATCATTGTTTTTTTAATTTGAATATTTAAAAAATGGCTTTATCGATTTAGTTCAAATTTGGTTTCATGGGACTATTTAACATTATTCATAATAATATATCTTTATTTCTCTAAAATAAAATATACTAATTTAAGGGTGGTTTACTTACGACAATGTACATGAAGTTTGAAATTTTTGGATATTTATCTTGAAAAGTAAATTTAACCTAGGAATCTATGATTAATAACAGTCTTAAAGTAGCTTACAAATAATTTATTTTAGAAAATTTAAGTTAATATTCTTTTAACAATTTGGTTTAAAATAAATATATAAAGAGTGATAATTGTGGTCAGCAACATAATTTATTAGTTTTTATGAAAAAAACACACCTATGGTTAGTTTACCCAAAACAAATTTTTGAAATATATCTTTTAAGACATACGTGATATGCAATATGAAAAAGTTTGTCCGATTTTGTCGTGTATTTTCCCTTTTGCTACATCATTAGTGGTTGAATCGATAACTTAAATTAAAATAATCTACTATTATTATGTGCTATACATTATTTATATAGTTATATAATAAATTATAATTGATTTTAGATACCAAGTTAAGAGTATAAAATATTTTTATAGTAAATAAATGAGTACGAATAAAATATGAGCAATAAATTACTAAGTATCGGAGAATTTTCCTGAAAAAAATAAACATTATTACACGTGGATGAAAGCTTATTAAAATGACGATTAATATGGAAGGGCTGAAACATTGATTTAACTAACACCCTTTGCAAATGCAAATGTACTATGGTTAAATAATAATATACATTGAAACTTTTATATATTAAAAGTTACTTTAAAATATTTTATAGTAAAATAATATATTAATAACTTTTAACAGATTTTTGATTGTTATACATAAATACAAGTAGAAAGTCAGTATGTATGTATGTATGTATGTATGTATGTATGTATGTATGTATGTATGTATGTATGTATGTATGTATGTATGTATGATGTGTGTGTGTATCCAGAAAATGACTAACTACTTTTAGATCAGCAATAAAACTCAAATTTGGCAGGATGGTGGAGTCATTGCCGAATATAACCAGAAAAATCTAAAAATGGTAAATTTCAAAATGGGGTACTGGAAATTTGGTGGTATTGGGGGTCATAAAATAGGAAAACCCTACTAGTGAGAGCAGATGATTGAGAAAAAAGGTATTAAATTTAAGATTTCATATTTGGTGATTCATTATAATATCTAGGCCGAAAACTTTCACTATTACATTACTTTATATTGACATTAAAAAGTAAAATCAAATTCGTCATGTCACGGTGATAACATATAATTCTGAAAGCAAACTGAAAACATTGAATAACAGATGCTTTATCATTTAAATACTGCACTATCATTATGATACTTGACGAAGAGATGTAAACTCGATAATAATTATATTTGATTTAATTCGAAAGTAACGTCTGGACACAGGATTACACTATGTGTATGGAATTAATCCTTATGAGTGACTTTATACAGTTACTTAAGTTTATTCCACTGCATTAGTTGTTATATGTTAAACTAGTATTGAATTTAATAAAATTAAACTATTTAATTACATTTTTACTGCACCACGTCCAAATAATGGTATGAAATATACTAATTTAATTAGCTAGAGATAAGTTAGGTAATTATATTAATAGGATAGAAATAAAATATATATCTAAACTAACGATAAAATAGGTAACTATAATAATAGGGTAGGTATAAAATAGGTAGCTACGCTAGTATGGTAGATTTAAGGTAGGTAATTAAGTTGATGGGGTAGAGAAGAAAATAGGTAACTACATGACTGGGGTAGGGATAAAATTAGTAGCTCTGCTAAACGTGTATAGATAAAGTAGTTAATTACGCTAATGAGGTAGGGATGGAATAGGTAACTCCGTTAGCAATGAAGAGTTCCAGTTGGTAATAAACGCTAATGAGGTAGGGATGGAATAGGTAACTCCGTTAGCAAGGAAGAGTTACGGTAGGTAATAAACGCTAATGAGGTAGGGATGGAATAGGTAGCTCCGTTAGCAATGAAGAGTTACGGTAGGTAATAAACGCTAATGAGGTAGGGATGGAATAGGTAACTCCGTTATCAAGGAAGAGTTACGGTAGGTAATAAACGCTAATGAGGTAGGGATAAATTAGTTAAACATTAACGGAAATTTACGGGTGGGGTTTCCCCACTCTTCTTGCCATGAAAAGCAATTACATTGCCTCTAAATTCTACCTTCATCATCACTATAAAGTGTCCACGTTTCTGGACTCACAGAACAAAGAGGCAAATAAATTTCTTATCTCTGATCTTTGTTATACTAATATAACTAATATAAAACAAGGCCATTTCACAATAATATTAAATAAAGTGCCGTTGGTGGCCACATGGTCTAAAGCGTCACTATCATAGTAGACTAGACTACCGATCACGATAAGTTCAAGTTTCGAAACATGGTCGGGTGTACTGAAGATAGTTTTTTCCAGAATGGTTTTCCACTCTCCCTCCAGGAAAATGCATGCACAATTCTTCTAAATATAACATTCCTTATCCTTTAAACCATTAATGTAATTAGTACATAAGCGTATAACCCAAACGGGTAGTAAGACAAGGTGCCAAAAAAACTAAATAAAGATTTGATAATATTTTTTCTAAATTGAACTTAAAATATGCAACTTAGATGTTATTTTATTTTCAAACAATTAACATCGATTAATATATAAATTATTGTATTTATTGAATACTTTTATTTTACCTTACCTTATATTACATTAAACTATAACTCATTATACATTACATTATAACTCTAATTTATGATATATATATATATAAATAAATATAACTTTTAGTTTTAAAATTAAAATATAGGCCCTTAAGTAGTTCATAAAGCTTCTCAAAAATTCCAAGTGCACGCGAAAGAATGTCAACAAAAATCATTTACATACTGAAAGGTTCGACACTATATTATTTATGTCTATACTTTGATTCAGAAGCCATCTACAAAACTTTGAACAACTCATCCAGTAGTGACACAAAACCAACATTACACGAAATTTACCATGTTATGAATAATAATGCCCTAAAACAGTTTGAATTTTCTCGTTTTATTATTAAAAAAAAACCCTTATATTTATAAAAGGTCCACTTCATCGGTGCAGTACCATAAATATAACATCATAACGTATATGCGATCATTATTATTTGCGATGTTCAACTCTTTTTTGTTTTTATTTTACTCAACCACAAAAAAAAAAGAACATAGGACCTAACCTATAACATTTTGTATCCTGATGTAAAGAAGAATGGAAGAGGGGGGTGTAGAGAAAGGGGTATTGTGGAATAGAGCGAAATGAATAAATGAAAAGCGTCGAGAGTATTGTTAAACGATGTTGTTTTCCATTAATCACTAATTATTCTACTCTGTTGTGTTTCAGTTTAGAGGTGGTGAGGGGAAAAGTGTATTTATGATTTATATTTCATCCCCTGTGATGTAGGGGTGTAACAGTCATCTGAAGGTTATTAATGGTTTGTACCATCATGAGATACAGTCCACCATTCAAATATTGGACCATACTATTTTATGAACTCTTGACCTGGGGCGTTTGTTGGGGTGAATCGAGTAGCTCAGCAGCGCCACTGCCGGTCCCAAGCCCGGATAAAAGAGGAGAGAATACCTGGAAGATCGAAGCGAAGATGGAAGGACAGCCTTTAGAGCTCATGGGATGGAACAGACCAAAGGCTTATAAAGAAGAAAGAAGGAAAAGAAGACTATTTTATGAGAGGCGAACTCAATATGTAACTATCGTGTATAGCAAACTGAATACATTTTTTTAAAATCTATAATATTAGCACCCGCTTCGGTGGCTGCGTGTTCCGACACGCTACTCTTGCAGTAGAATAGAATTTCAATGACGGGGAAATCGAGGTTTGAATCTTGGTCGGGTGTACTGAGGGTGGTTTTCTGCTCTCCATCCACGCAGAGACGGGTAAACTTCCTTCAAATAAACCTTCCTAATCCCTAAAACCATTAGCGTAATTAGTACATAAGCGTATAAACCGAACGGGTAGTAGGACGTGGTGCTAGCTTGTGTATAATATTAACGAAACCATAATATGTTAGGGATGAGGAAGGTTGAATTTAGAGAAATTATACCCGTATTTGCACGGAGATAATGTGAGAAGTATTTTCATGTTAAGTGTATCCTTATTAACGGGGAAAAATCACATTTGGGAAACCACCCTATGCGCACCTAGCTAAGAATAAAACCTCAAATTCACCATCAGCGACTGTCCAGTTTATTGTGAGACCAACACCTTAGATCATGCTACCACTGGTGTGGGTTGTACTAATTAGTCATATCTTCTTTATTAATAAACTGAAGAGTCTGTGTGTCTGTCTGTGATGAGCGTTGCGTGATATTTACCGCACGCAGAGGGCTGAAGTTTTAAAATTGGTTGCCCCTTTATACGAACATGTGCACCTTGAGGCCGAAATTTTAAAATTTTGATTTTATTCTTTTAAATTAATTTAAAGCAGAGTTGGAAGAAATAGAATGTGTTCAAATAAAAGTGTTGCCAGGAGTAACGACGCAATCCATTGTGTGGTTACCAAGGGCAACGCCGTGCACTTATGTTAGCTCACACATATTAAAGGAAAATGATCGTAAATGATTGATTTATAGAGTTATACATTAAATTAACTCCAAAGCATTTAAATTTATTTCATTTACTTGAAATATTAAAGCGCACTTTCTGAAACGACTGTTATATCAGCACACGACTTATAAACTAACACACACAACGCCCAGCTCCCGGTTGGTAATTCATCATCGTGAAAAGATAAACCCACATTTAACCGATTATAATTTTTTTAGCTATGCCAGGAATAGAACCTGAAACCCCTAGTTTAGTAGATTGACAAGCTACCAACTAAGCTAAGGTTTTCAACAATTCCAAATCAATAAAATAGGTTAATCAATAAATGTTTGCATTTGGCTATGTAGTGTAATGATGCAGTTTTGGACCCCTCTCATATATTAGAAAGTCATGGATGAATTGTATTTTTCTTGAAGTACTGTATGTAAATTTTCCTTTTAATACTTCATCCATGGAAAATTACGTGTTTTCAGAAATTATGTCAATGTAATATGCCTCAAAATTTTTTTTGTCTCTTCAAAAGATCAACTCCGTAGCATAGGAATGATCTTGTGACGCTGGCTCCCTCTACCAAATAGGAAGCCAGCCTTCACAAAATCATGTTGTCAGGATTCTTTCTATTAGTTTTAACACTGTAGACAAGGGGTCCAAGAAGCAAGAGGTAGGTCATATATAAGCCGTATGTGCGTAGGAATACAGAGAGTTATAGAAACATAAATCTATACAGCACACGGTATTCAGAACACGGAATATGTAGCAGAAAAACAATCCATAAATCAACGAAACTGTATCATTTCATATAATATCTTCGTACCGAAGGTGTAATCATCTTAATAAATCGTGTGCAACATTGAAAGTCTTATTCATTTTATCAAAAATAATCAGATCAAGTAACCGCGTGCAAGTGCCAGACATCAATATAACTAGTGCTCGATCACGGGGCAAACATTTTAATAAATACCGAATCATCAAAATTGGCGCCCATCGCGCAACTGTATCATAATAATTGGCTCCCAATCGCGGGACAATCATAACACAATAAATCAGTAGCATTATAGTATGATACTTGG
>CABFWB010004610.1:0-12437 GCA_902151455.1 Timema bartmani
TCGTTAAATCAATCACATACACTACTGTTGGTTTATTTCTCTCTTACATTGCTGTCGAACTCATCACACCTTCTGTCGAATGTTTCGTTCACCCATCACCGGTCACCATATCGCTTGAGATACCTAACTTCCCTTGGCAGCAGTGGGATCACAACTCTCTAACCAATGTCTTAACCAATGTCTAACCAATGTATCAATCATGGTTACACTCATGGCGCGCAAGGCATGCCATCACTGAACGGACTCATCTAAATGCACACTTGTCGACTGTCTAGAACCAACTGCCCAGAGCTCTGCTCTAGGATACACACTAGAGCTAGAATCTGCCAACTAGGAGATTCCAATGACGGCATTAAGCACCAATCAACGTACCTAGATACACGTCATCCAAAACCACGTGATGCTTGAACATAACTTCACAGATTCAATGCTCTCCCACTGGAGTCAGTAGTTATAGGCCTGTGTGGGGATTGCACGGGAAATACCTCACATTTCACTTACAAGCTGACCGGTGAAAGTTGAACTTACAAGCTGACCGGTGAAAGTTGAACTTACAATAGATATCAAACATCTTGAGAATAAATCACATAATTGAGAACCTCACATATTTCTCTTTTCTGTTTACTGGACGTACGGATGACGACATTCATTTTCTACACATGTTACTGAAAAGAAAACAAAATTCGCTCTAGATTAGTTTGTGTGGGTAATTTAGGAACAGGCCCATCACTAGTTAAACAAGTTTTAAAATTCAATTTTGACTATTCTATAATTTATTTTCCTATTAACCTAATTATTGACATAGCTTGGTATAAAGTAGGACGACCTCAAGCTAAAGTTATTTCAATAGGATCAAACCATCTAGAAAATTATGATTAGTTTATTTCCCAGGAGCGACGTTTGTGTTGCTGTAAAAATTAGAATACCTGTTTAAAACAAAATCCTTGGTATTTTTTAAATTTATAGTCATATAATATTAAGTGTTTTCTACCTCGGGAGGCTTTTTTTCAAACCTATTCTATGCACACTCTGTTTACATTTTTTTTCTTCCAAATTTCTAGGTGATCTTGGATGGGGCTACCGATGCTTGGGGCATAAAAGTTGAGCGTGTTGAGATGTAAGTAATTCCATTCTAATTCCAATATGGTAGTGATACATACATTTAATGTACAATTTTAATGCTTTCTTTACATAGTCTTTAAGCTGAACAATTAAAATCATGTGCTTAAGAAGTACTTTTAAATATAGTTTTAAAAAATCTACTAGTATTTTCATATTTATTTGCAGAAAATATGGTCGTGCAGGTCCATATATTACTACTAATCCAACCAATTGTAAACATTGTGATGTGTGTCCACAGCAAGGATTGTCGTCTCCCCGTTCAGCTGCAGAGGGCAATGGCAGCTGAGGCAGAGGCAGCCAGAGAAGCTCGTGCTAAGGTAACCTCGTTACATGTATTTGCTTGTTTACATGTACATGGTTGGTACATGTATTTGGTTATTTGGTATATACCAGTAAACCCTTGCGAAACTTGCGCACATTCAACCTCCCTACCCCCCTCCCACACCAAATGATTTAGTCTTTTGTTGGGTTGTTGAAATTAAATACTCAGCTAATTGTATACACAAAATAGCAAAAAGAGTTTATTTTCGGTAATTGATACAAAAATATTGTTAGATTTTTCTTTTAATTTCAATTTTAAACAATCAATGTGTTTTAACGTAAACTGAGAATGCTCTGTCAGAAGTCGGTAAAAAAATCCTATCCACTGATACATTATTCATTGCTGTAGGATTTGTATTAGTTGAGAAAAAAGGATGTTGACAACAGAAATAATATTTAGGATTGGTTGTAGTAATGCGAAAGATGATTTTGCAAGTGCTGTTTGAGGGGGATTTGAAAGGGAATCCAACAGGTCGATGTGAAAGAAGCGTCTTAAGTTGGTTTGAGGATGTTGAGATGTCAAGGGACGGTGCTAATATATGTCCTTACGTCTTACGTCTTGCGTCCCGCGGTTATTGTTCCATCGACTATAGGGCAGGTAGTTTGATAACGCTAGTAAGTAACGCCCAATGACACATCACAAGTATGGTACGAGTGGTACTCTACAGGATGTGATAGAGAGACTCTTGTTTGCAGGTGATCGCGGCAGAAGGAGAGCAGAAGGCCTCTAGAGCTCTTCGAGAGGCCTCGGAGGTAATTGGAGACTCTCCGGCGGCTCTTCAGCTACGTTACCTGCAGGTAAGTCATTGTTCATATGTCCCATCTGCAGATGGAGATCAATCATGTCACGTCAANCATCACAAGTATGGTACGAGTGGTACTCTACAGGATGTGATAGAGAGACTCTTGTTTGCAGGTGATCGCGGCAGAAGGAGAGCAGAAGGCCTCTAGAGCTCTTCGAGAGGCCTCGGAGGTAATTGGAGACTCTCCGGCGGCTCTTCAGCTACGTTACCTGCAGGTAAGTCATTGTTCATATGTCCCATCTGCAGATGGAGATCAATCATGTCACGTCAAGAGGAAAGGGCGATGTGGAGGGGTGCGATATTAGCGCGATTAAAAGGAAATGGATTATTGCCGCACCCTACTATCTGTTCAGGTTATATGCATAATGATAAATTACTCGAATGAGGTAGATATGAGGAAGGGAGCTTTTTAAAGGTAATCTACCTCCATTTGCGTGGAAGGTGACTGTGATATCATTTAGAAAAAAAACCACCCTTATTAGACCCGACCGAGATTCGAACCTCTATCTCCCTGTCTTTGCCAGTCTAGTCTTCTGTGAGAGAAGCGCGTTAGACCACGCGGCCATCGAAGCGAAACACTAATAATATATTTAAAAAGTATAAATGTTGTCTGCAAAAAATTAAATATATTTGCATTTTCCTAAAGACTATCCGTACTGCATATAAAATGTGACCGTAGTACCGGTGTCGTCTTGTTTTCAGACCCTGAACACCATCTCTGCTGAGAAGAACTCGACCATCGTGTTCCCCTTGCCGATAGATCTGCTGACGTACTTCATCAAGGCCAAGGAGGCGTCAGACAAGAACAAGTAGTACACGTGTGGGGATACTGCCCCGACAGACGCGAGATGAGAGATGTCACTCGTTTGGACTCACACTCTCTTAACACACACACACACACATACACACACACAAGCGTGCCGTGGGTTCAACTAAAACATTTCTAAAATACTACAATGAGCTTAGGTTTCTCTGTATTCAATCATACCAATTAAGGAGTGAGACAGTCGGAATTTTAAAGGAATTTTACTGGCTTATTATTTCGCGTGATCACAAATATGGGTTTTTGACTCGTTTTTTATTGCTTTAAATTATTGCTCCACAAACAATCCAGAAGTATAATGTTTGAGGGGTGTGTTATAAAGAGTACTGTTAGCCGGAAATAATCAAATAGATATACATGTATACTAGCAAAACTAAATATTTCTTTTACCGGAATTTGTGTGGGCACACTTTCTTCAGAATATACTCCAAAATAAATTAATTAATATATAAAACTTTATTATGTCCAGCTAGAACTACTCTTTATAATAATCCCCTAACACGTTTTAATAACTGTACCAAATTGCAATACCATCAGGTTCATAAATTATATTTACAATAAAACTCATTCATTATAAATTAACCGGTGGTGCGGTTATAATTTTTGTGAAATGTTACAATATATGTGGGTACGTTTATTGGAGGAATTTCGTGAATACGTGTACGTTTGTGTGTTGAAGTCTTCTGGATGCAGGTGGAGTTTTGGTCACCCGCGCTGAGCATATTATGTGTCTGGTTGGATCGTCACAGAAAGAGTCTCTTGATATATACCAATCTAAAAAATTAATAAATAAACTTTCATGTATTCATACGCCAAGCTATCTATTCTATTGCATATGGTGTCCGATCTGAGACACATTTAGTAACCTTTTTGTCACATTTAAGTTGGCTGAAAATAAATCTGAAACCTCGCATCGGTTTATTATTTTACAGTTTATAAAGTGATATTGAAATATATCATCTTTGACTTTTATATGATAAATTATTATCAAGATTAAAAAATAAATTGGCTTGGTATTTTATTTAAATTGAAATCTTTCGTTTGATTTTATAGTGTTCAACATTTAGGCGACACTATTCCAATCAAGTCTACATAGTCATTTTTCTTTATTTTATAATAAATAACTAGTTTTTAAAAATAATATAAGATGGCACCTAGTTCAGTTTCTGGAACGGCTCGTTACTTGTTCTTTCCATGACAATCCAACCATATTAAGAGTTTCATGATACATCTTTTATTTGCCAGTATTAGGGGTTGATGCCACACGTTGTTTATAAAGAGGGAACAAAGGGGTTTGTAGGAAAGGGTGCATTTAGAATCCTCACAGCTACACGTATAGTAGCACAATGTCTCGTCATCATTAAACCACCATCGTGTATTATAAATAATGTGATTTTTAAAAGTACGATGTTGCTTTTCCCGCACTTGCTAAATTACAAAATGTGTGCCTATTTTTAATTTTTCAACTATTTTTAAATGGGTAGATTATGATGGGATGAGACAGAACTTGACTTAAGGTCGTATTATTTCAGTTTTTATGACAAAAATAAACTTAAATATTTGATGTAGATTTGCTGGGTGACAATGAGGCGATAGTTAAAAAGAATGCAGAACTTTGGTTTAGGAACATTAGTTCATTGTTTTTTATGTTACATTTTGAATGCTTGCTAACCATTATATAAATTTATCAACAAGCTTCATCTTAATTATTAATTCATTTTGTTACTTTGACTCAACTGATTTCTCTTAACTAAGCTTTCCTTACAAAACTTTTAAAAACTAAAGCAATAACTCTAGGGGTAAATATGGGTTAAACAAAGTACATATCTATATGTTGTAACCCCGTATTCCAAAGGAATAAATTCATATAGATCGGTAACATGGGTTTGAAGAAATCGACACATTCATATAACTGGGACATAATGATAAAATATAGAAATTAAATTCAAGAGGAAGTCAAAAACAGAGTTTATGTAAGAAATGTTTGCTCATATTCAGTTTGTAAGCTGCTGTCTCTTCTTCTGTCTCGAAATATTAAACTAAGATAGGAGAGGTTGAGGGAGAGAGGAGCTTAGGAAGGAGGAGGATTAAAATATTGGATGACTTGAAGGAGGAGTCAGAGGACAGGGTGCATTGGCGGTCTAAGTTCACTGACAAAAGAAATGTACCTGTCATAAGACAGAACACCTAATAATAATAATGATACACAACTATACTAGACATATCCATTGAAGAAATGTTGCATTTATTTTTTCATATAAATTTTTGCTATAAAAAATGACAAAATACGAGCCTTAACTTGCTTTCCCTTACATCCAACCTCTACAGCACCGGTCTATCTTTTTCCGAGTTAGCATTGTTCTAATAAAACTATCACACTATTGTGTTATTACATCAATCATTTTTAAATGTAAATTTAATTTAATAAATACCAAATACACAAACACATGTTCAATTAAGTGAGAACAATTTTTTATAAACTACAAAGGGGACTCAAACTTAGTTTCCATTTTAATCGTTTGTAAAATATGTCTGCGAGTGTTTAAACATATATAATATCATCACACATACAAATCAATATCAATATGATAAAAAAGTAGTTTTATTATCTAAGGATAAAATAGGAATGATAAAGTTACTCATGTGTACAAGTCATTTTACATAAATGTATTTTTTTATCACTGCGTCTTACTACCGGTTCAGGTTATACTCAATCTATTTCTTCGGATTGGAGAAACCGTTTGGGTTGTACGTTTTTATATTTTCCGAATGGTTTGTAGACTTCGTTGAAAGTTGTATAACCTTGATTTTTTTCAGGCCATTCTTTTTTCTTTTTTTTTGTCTACAAATTTTTACTACCAGAAAACCGTTGGCTGAAAACCGTTAAATAACTTTAATATCCAAAGTACACAGTACTTCGCTTTGAACAAGATACACCCAGTACTACCAACTTACACAAATTTACATTAATAAATTGCATAGAATCCCAATTTTTTAAACAAATTTTAAAACCGCTCATATAGTTTCTGAAGAGCATTTCCTAATGCGTTGGAGTATTCTAGGGTTGATTAGAAAGTTTTCTAACGGCTTATAGAATTCTTGATTTTATTTGAGAAATTCTACCAAACATGGCCTTAAAGCGTATATAAAAAAATGAGCAATCCTAGGAAACATAATATTTAGTCTTGTTATCTTTACGTGCTCATCTATATTTTTAAAATCAAAATCAAAGGGGGAAAATCTAAATAAATTGATGTGTTCGAGTGTTCTTTTGTTAAATCTGTGTAAAATACAAAGTGATTACTACTATTAATGCATACAGGTATACTCATTTTCCTGATTTAAAATACCTGCTGAACAATTGTTCAATTCTAGGCAACGAGTAAAATGTTTTTAAATGCCACACTGTACTAATATACCATATTACAAATGTATAAATATAAGTATGGTATTAAATACATATACATACAATGAATTAATAATTAATTAGATATAGACCTATGTATATTTAATACAATATAAGGCTAATTAAACATGAACAAATAAATAAGCAGGTATACAGAGGAGAGATATCGGGGAAAAAGCGAAAAACATAGGCTTTAAATTCGACCAAGCAGGTGAAATTAAATTTTTTTATTTTGAAACATTGAAACAAGGACAACGCATTTAATTTTAATATTCAGTCTTTTGTTTTGTCTTTATAAAACTATAGTGAAAAAGCACGACACGAAGTTGCACTGATCACTGTGTTGTAGAAATGATTGTAAGATGTGGAGCCAAATTTTGTCCACTGATACAGTGCTGTCAGTTTTCTAGCTCTTTTTATATCTCATTAGTTGGTTTTATAGTATTTTATAAATATTCACGTTTTAAAAAACAATTTTACCTGTATGATCTCATAATATAAATGTGTACGTGCTATGTTAATGCTTTAAATCATGATGCATGCATAATAATTTGACAAATTTCTATGTAATTGGTATATTTCTGTATACTGTTACACCAGTGAGTCAGTTTGGAATTTTCGATAAAAATTAATCTTTGATGTATTTTATAGTAATGGAAATTTATAAAAAAATAAAGAAAAAATAAACTAATAAGTGTAAATTTAATTAATAAAGCCCACAATCATCACTAGATAACTTTGTAAAATGTTACTTCATTGTTTATACTTATATACTTGTATTTCATTTCATCAAGTTCGAATTTTCACTGTAAATTATATTGTTATTGATGTGAAAGACTGAAATGAAAATTCAAGCCCTACACCTTCTATTTGATGTTCACTATTAGAATTTTAAGGTAAAATTGAAGTTTTTAACATCAATATCATGTGCTAAAATTACTTATATCACAATAATCTTATTGTTTATTTTGATAGTATTATTTTAAATGTCAATATTTATATTGTAATTAAAATAAATAAATAGCTTGCACTGTTATTGTAAATATTGTTTTTGCAGTAAAATTAAAAAACCACACCATTAATTCGTCACTCTTCAAATATTTTTCAATTTAAATACCAAGTTTGGAAGTATTCTAATGTTTTGATACACGTTTACGATAATCGAAACATACTTAAAGTATTTTCTGTGCTATGCCAACTAAAATACCCAATTATCATATTATCTAGTTGTAAAATAATTTTTTAATTCTTAATATGAACACATTATTTGTACACTTTTTTTACTTTTGTTACCTGTGCAACTTAAAAATTTCTCCATTGTATTTTTAACTAATTTTATACCTATTATGTAAATGTATACGCTTTTTAGAGTAGTGTTGGTAATTAAGCTTTTCATCATAAATAATTGAGACCGCTTGCACGTCTTAATGTATTTATAGCTATGGTAAATAATGGTCTAATATATTGTCACGCTACTGGGAAGTCTCGGGCTGTTCAGACCATGTGAACTAAGAGTTATTTTAAGAATATTTGGGGACGTTGTTGGTTAAAAGGAATTGAAAACGCACACGAAATATTCGAGGTTTTTATTACTAATAATAAAGTAAACACACACACCAACTTAATACAATTTAAACAGTCACTAAATGAAATAATAAAAGTAATAATTAAGTAAACGAATACACAAAACAGGATCAAATAAAATTAAATAAACAGCTAACTAATAAAAATACAACATACCTAATTAAACATTAAAATATCAGTCTCCTATAAAGTTTAGTTGCTACACAATTCACGGTCGATGTTAACGTCACCTGTGTCATTCACGTAAATCTTCCACTGGTCACCAGCACACTAGTTTGCACACATCATGCCGAGCTGAGATCCACCAACAATGAACACGCAGACCCTCGCCCGGACACGCTGGTCTTCACCCGGACATGCAGACCCTCACTCGGACACGCTGGTCCTCACCCGGACAGGCAAACCCTCACGCAGACACGCTGGTCCTCACCCGGACAGGCAAACCCTCACGCAGACACGCTGGTTCTCACCCGGACACGTAGACCCTCACCCGGACACGCTGATCCTCACCCAGACACGCTGGTCCTCACCCAGACACGCTGGTCCTCACCCAGACACGCAGACCCTCACCCGGACACGCTGGTCCTCGCCCGGACACGCTGGTCTTCGCCCGGACACGCTGGTCCTCACCCGGACACGCAGACCCTCACCCGAACACGCTGGTCCACTCACACTAGCCTGAACTTGGACTGGGGTTTCTCTGCTGACCGCCGGCCGTGTATATAAAGGAGCTACAGTCAAGAGTCTGGAAGTCTCCATTTACACAATACTGGGCTCTAAGAAAATGAACCTAGACTCTTCTCTAAGTGTCAATTTCCTTTCAAGTAAGCTCCCCCCATGTCCTTTCTAAACCCCCTGGCATTAATTCTGGCCTATCTATCTGCTAAACAAAGATGGAAATAGAGAGAGAAAAAAACAAAGAGGGCAAACAATTGGCAGTTGGACCCTAATATCTTTACAATATCAATATAATACAAACATAAATGTTAAAAGTGAAATTGAAAACATGTTCAAAGCTTGTTCCAAAAATAAATCTCGAGCACTCTCTTAAATGGTGATGTTATCTCGAATAGCCAAGCTAGCTCGCTATGCTGAAACTTACCAGGTCTTTGGGGCTGTAGCCAAACTAGACCAGACTCACTCCTTTCTTGAGATTATATGCTGATCTATATTATTCAAAGATAAAAGTTAATTTTATTCATGTGGATAGCTCGGACGGGTGGAGAATGACAATTTAAAACTTCAACAACTAAACTAATTATCATCAAGTGCTCCCAACCTGTGGTTGACCCAATTTAACAAAAATTCCTCCATCTTATTCTTTCCTTCTGCAATTATTTCTCCTTTATTTGATTCCATTATTCTCCTCTTCTTCGCACGCTTGCTATATTATCTGCTCCTCCCATCTCTTTCTCAGCTCCCTTGCGGTCTTTTTCCTACATACTTTACTCCCATTATTTTCTTTGGCATTCTCTCGTCCTCATTACATACCCATACCATCTCAGTCTTGCATCCTCTACTATATGCTCTTCATAATCTTGTTTCTCCTCGTGATAGCTAACATGCTTCTCACAAACTTCATTTCCATGTCCTCCACTTTCCTTGTCTCTCTTACATTCACTCTCCATGTCTCTGCTGCATATGTGAATCTAGACTATAGTTACAACAAAACACGCCCTATACAGCACTTCCTTACGCTCTATTGATTTCTATTTTGTAGTTCAGTTTGCAAAGAAGGTGTAGTTATTACTTATTAGTTACTATAACTTGGTTAGGTTATCTCACTTTAGAATTGTATGTTTTTATTCGGAACTAACAAACAAAGATTTGTGTAGCTAGTCCTTGACTCGCCTTATTTTGGTTATAAAAACAAAGTTTATTTTTATTAAAATATGTTTATTTTTAAAAATCTCTTTGTATTTATTTCATCGATAGACAATTTAAGTCAGATCTATCAACGAATACTCTCACGATTAGTGCAGTTCTATCATCTACGTCATCTAGTGTGAGCTGTTTTGTTTCAGGTGTTGTCACTTTACCAGGAAATGTGGTTGTCCAATCATTTTTGACAACATAAGTTAAGTTTAATTTTAAATATAGGCATGTAATTACTATGTCTCTCGTCATGTGTGATATTTGATATTTCTTGTGTAGTGTAAAGACTAACGTTTGAAAATAAATCTAATTATTTTTATATTACTGTGACAAAAATAAAGGTATCTTACTTACATATATAATGAATAGGGATTGTGATAGGCTATAAACTTATAATAGTTTAAGAAGTAATTCTATTTAGTTTCTCGAAGAACATCTCGATAATCTATCTCATAGAGTGTAATAAAGAAACATTCATTGTCTAAATATAATTGGTTATAAGAAAAGATGGATTAAATTATTTTTTTTTCTAATATAAATCTTTTAACTTACACACAAATCTCCAATCAGAATCTGTGAAAACATAGTAAACATAAGATGTAAAAACTTTAATCTCTACCACATTAATTATTTAGATGTTAGAGTAAATATAAAAATAGTAAATATAATTAGTTACTAAAGGAAAAAACATTAATTATAACAATCACACATTCAGTTAAGGGGTAAATTACTTGTCTGGTTGAATTTTTCCTTTAATTATGTTGGGCTATTTTTAATTTCCCACTAATTACAGTAATTAGTCTGGAGTGGTATATCTAAGGAACAATACCTTTGTATTTTAGTGAACAGTAACATATTTAAAAACCAAATATTTCAATTTGATTCAAGCTAAAAGTTGTATAATAACATTATCACTTTACCGCATCAAGTTGAAACCAAAATAGTAATATTGATAAGAGGAAATATAACTGTTTAGTTACAAACAATTTTCTAACAAATATAACATTTCAGATGTGTTTGTATTCACTGTGATTTATTTTAGGAACGCACAACTTTCACATGTTTCGCAACTTGGTAACTTTAGAGCATAATATTAATAAGTGTTTCACATATAAAGACATAAAAAAACAAGTAAATAAATAAACTTACTCTTAAATGTTTTCATTCAATCACTGACAATAACTTTTTGGATGTATATGTATTGGCAGGATGCAAATTAAAATAATGGAAATTAAAAAGTCAGGTGATTGAGGTTTATAATATGTATTTAATATACTTTGAAATTTTCATAACTGAATCATAAACCATTTTATTTAAGTAATATTTGTAAGTATTAATTAGCCGCGTAGCATTTATAATTATTTATTTTTAGCTGGAAATGTTTTAAATTAATTTAATGTAAAGTTAAATAAACTAGTTATTTTTCTAGAATAAAATCTGAAAGTAAAAAAGTTTTGTTTCAATAACCAAAAATATATTTTGAATATATTTATTATTATTATTATTATTATTATTATTATTAATTTAATCACAATTGGAGCTAGTTTTTTTAATACATTATGAATTCATGCTATATTTTTTTAATACCCTATTTATTTATTCAACACATTATTTTTTAAATTAAAAAAAGTGAAAATTAAAAAAAAAAATACTGTCATTAATGTTCATATGTCAAAATAAATATTATTGAGCAAATTAGATAATATTGACATTTTTGTACCTCTTTTGTAAATAATATTTTATAAATTATTAACACACATAAACAATTAGTGAAATATTTTATTGACCGGAATCATTTTATAACTTTTGTATGAAACTCCATGGGATGATATAACCACAAAATAATATATATTTGTTTCTAGTTGGCACAGGAAGTGAATCATTTTAAAATTCACTTTGACATGCATTATGAACCTTGCAAATAAATCTTCTGCTGGTTGACTTACACAATTAATGCTCCCCAAAAAAAACCCAGATCTGCTTTATGATTTTGTTGTATTAGAATATATCCGAACCATCACAAGTTTACTTCATATAATAATGGTCGCATCCTTGTAATGAAATTTTAATTGGTATCAAATATTTAAAATATTGTACAATCAATTTTAAGTAAAATAAAACAATCACTTTTTCAGTTCAAAGAGAAAACAAAACAAACAATTTAAAAAAAAACTAGGTTCATTTATTTATTAAAAACTTTATTAACACCTTAAATAATAATTACAAAACTATTTTGTTTGCACATGACACATTCAAGGTTGTGCTAAAACAGTATATATAATTAAATATTAACTATATACTCATCATCATCAACTGTTTCCCATCTGTGGCCTGGTCAGTTTATTAAAATGCCTCCTCCATCTTCCTCTATCCTTCCACCATACTTCTCCTCTCACTTGCACACTTTCTGTTATCTGCTCTTCTCATCTCTTTCTTGGCCTCCCTTGTGGTCTTTTTCCTACATACTTCATTTCCAGCATTTTTTTTTTTTTTTTGGCATCCT